>RJWJ010021921.1:0-27370 GCA_004363605.1 Indri indri | reverse complement strand
TGGCTTTCCACAGAGGTTGCACTAGTTTGCAGTCCCACCAGCAGTGTATGAGTGTTCCTATCTCTCTGCATCCACGCCAACATTTATTGTTTTGGGACTTTTTGATACAGGCCAGTCTCACTGGAGATAAGTGATATCTCATTGTGGTTTTGATTTGCATTTCCCTGATGATTAGAGATGTTGAGCATTTTTTCATATGTTTTTTGGCCATTATTCTGTCTTCTTCTGAAAAGTTTCTGTTCATGTCCTTTGCCCACTTTTTGATAGGGTTGTTTGATTTTTTCTTGCTAATTTTCCTGAGTTCTAAGTAGATTCTAGTTATCAGCCCTTTATCAGATTTGTAGCATGCAAAAATTTTCTCCCATTCTGTAGGTTGTCTGTTTAGCAAATAGAATTCAACAGGCCATAAAGAAGATTACACATTATGACCAAATGGGATTTATTTCTGCAATGCAAGGATTGTTCAACATACAAAAATCAACCAATGGAATACATCACATAAATGGAATAAAAGAAAAAAATTCCGTATGATTATCTCACTTGATGCTGAAAAAGCATTTGAAAAAATTAATCTTTCTTGATAAAAAGACTCAGTATATACCCCATTTTCTTTATCTGCTCATCAGTTGATGGGCACTTAGGTTGATTCCATATCTCTACTTAGTCATAAAAAGGAGTGAAATAGGCCAGGTGCACTCTGGGAGGCCGGGGCAGGTGGATCGTTTGAGCTCAGGAGTTCGAGACCAGCCTGAGCAAGACCCTGTCTCTACTAAAAATATAAAAGAAATTAGCTGGACAACTAAAAATATATAGAAAAAATTAGCTGGGCATGGTGATGTGTGTCTGTAGTCCCAGCTACTTGGGAGGCTGAGGCAGAAGGATTGCTTGAGCTCAGGAGTTTGAGGTTGCTGTGAGCTAGGCTGACACCACAGCACTCTAGCCCTGGCAACAGAGTGACATTGTGTCTCAAACAAAAAAAAAAAGGAATGAAATAATGTCATTTGCAGCAGCTTAGATGGAACTGGAGAATATTATCCTAAGTGAAGTATCCCAGGAATGGAAAGATAAACACCGCATGTTCTCATTAATAAGTGGGAGCTAAATGATGGGTACACACAGTCACAAAGTGGTGTAAAGCACGTTGGAAACTAAGAAAGGCAGAGAGTGGCAGGAGGGAGGGATAAAAACTTCCCTGTGGGGTACAATGTACTCTATTCTGGTGACAGGCACACTAAATGCCCTGACTTCAGCATTACACAATTCATCCATGTAATAAGAACACTTGTACCCCCTAATATTTTGAAATATATTAAAAAAGAGTCAACAGCAGGAATAGAGGGAAACTATTTCAACAGAATAAAAGCCACATATAAAAAGCCAATATAGCTAACATGATACTCAATAGTGAAAGACTAAAATCTTCTCCTCTAAAATCAGAAACAAGAGAAGGATGCCCAATCTTTCCACTTCTATTTAACAGTATTGGAAGTCCTAGCCAGAGCAATTAGGCAAGAAAAACAATAATAAAAGTCATCCAAATTGGAAAGGGAGAAATGTGTTCATTTCTGTTCCAAAATGGCATGACCTTATATGTGGAAAACCCTAAAAGATTACACACACACACACACACACACACACACACACACACACACAGAGTTGGAAGTAATAAACAAATTCAGCAAAGTATAGGATGCAAAATCAACATACAAAAAAATCAGTTATGTTTCTATGCATTAACAACTGAACAATCCAAAAAGGAAATTACGAAAATAACTACATTTACAAAACCATCAAAAAGAGTAAAACACTTAGGAATAAATTTAACAAGGAAGAAAAAGACCTGGACATTGAAACTATAAAACAGTGCTGAAAGAAATTTTAAAATGCCTGAGTAAATGGAAAGATAGTCTGTGCTCATGTAATAGAAGACTTAATATTATTAAGATGTCAATATTAATCAAAATGACCTACAGATTCAATGCAATCCCTATGAAAATCCCAATGACCTTTTTGACGGGGGGCAGGAATAGAAAAATCCATCCTAAAATGTATCTGTAATCTCAAGAAATCCAGAATAGCCAAACAATTTAGAAAAAGAAAAAAACAAAGTTGGAGGTCTCGCACTTCTGATTTCAAAACTTACCAAAAAAGCTACAGTAATCAGGCCGGGTGCAGTGGCTCACACCTGTAATCCTAGCACTCTGGGAGGCTGAGGCGGGAGGATCACTTGAGGTCAGGAGTTCTAGACCAGCCTGAGCAAGAGCAAGATCCGTCTCAACTAAAAATAGAAAAAAAATGCGGGGCATGGTAGCAGGTGCCTGTAGTCCCAGGTACTCAGGAGACTGAGGCAGGAGAATTGCTTGAGCCCAGGAGTTTGAGGTTGCAGTGAGCTACGATGACACCACTGCATTCTACCCCAGGTGACAGAGTGAGACTCTGTCTCAGAAAAAAAAAAAGCTGCAGTAATCAAAACGATGTGGTATTATTAATAGAGTAAAGACAATGGGATAGAATAAAGAGTCCAGAAATAAGTCCTCACATATATGGTGCAATGATTTTCAATAAGAGTACCAAGACCATTCAATTGGGAAAGGACAGTCTTTTCAACAAATAATACTGCAAAAACTGGGTATTCACATGCAAAAAAAAAAAAAAATGAAGTTGGAACTTTACCTTATACCATACACAAAAATTATCTCAAAATAGATCAAAGACCTAAACATAAGAGCTAAAACTATACCACTGTTGGAAGAAGACACAGGGAAAATATTCATGACATTGGATTTGGCAATGATTTCTTTGATACGGCACAAAACACATAAAACAACAAAAGAAAAATAGATGCTTTGGACTACATCAAAACGGAAAACTTTTGTACATCAAAGGACACTATCAGCAAAGTAAAAGGCAACCCACAGAAAAGGAGAAAATATTTGCAAATCATATATCTGACAAGTGGTTAATATCCAGAATATATAAAGAAATCTTATAACTCAACAACAAAAATAAAAAAAAACAACTTGCCCAAAAGTGGGCAATGGACTTGAATAAACATTTCTCCAAAGAAGATATACAAATAACCAATGTGCACATGAAAAGATGCTTGACATCACAAATCATTAGGGAAATGCAAATCAAAACCACAATGACATACCGCCTTATACCCGTTCATGTGGCTGTTATCAAGGGTGTGTAGAAATTAGTATTCTTTTGCACTGCTGGTAGGAATGTGAAATGATGAGGCCACTATGGAAAACTTATGTCAGTTTCTCAAAAAGTTAAAAACAGAATTACCATTTGATCCAAATCCCACTTCTGGGTATATACTTAGAAGAAGAGAAAGCAGGTACTCAGACAGGTATTTGTACAGCCATATTCGCAGTAGCAATATTCACAATAACCAAAAGGTGGAAACAGTCCAAGTGTCCACAGATGTATGAACAGACAAACAAAATATGCTACATACATACGATGGAATGTTATTTAGACTTAAAAAGGAAAGAAATTCTGACATATGCTACAAATGCTGCAACATAGATGAACCATGAAGATATTATGCCAGATGAAACAAGCCAGTCAAAGAAAGGACAAATACTGTAGGATTCCGCTTACATGAGGCACCTAGAGCAGTGAAATTCACAGTGACATAAAGTGGAATGGTGGTTCCCAGGGGCTGGAAACAAGGAGAATGGGAGTTATTGTTTAAGGAATTTCAGTTTGGAAAGATACAAAAGTTCTGGAGATAGATGGTGGTGATGTTTGCACAACAATGTGAACGTCTTCAATACCACAGAACTATCTACTAAAAAATGATTTAAAGGGCAAATTCTTATGTACATTTTACCACTTAAAAAAAGTTAAAAAGGAAATCTTTACATTCAGCCAAATTTATTTTATTGTCAGAGTGTCTCTTGCATCCATCACATCCTTTTCAGTAGTAGCAGGCACTTAAGTCTCACTTTATGGCAAGAAACAGTTTCCCAAAGGGCAAGGCCATTACCAAGACTGGAATGAAGGCAGCCTTCTAATGGGAGCCGGAGGGGTTGGGAGCACTGGGCTTCCCATCCCCCAGCAGGGCCTACTCTCTCCAGCACGGTGTTACCGGGCTGGATCCAGGGGAGTCCCAGTGAGAAGCAGGACCAGCGCTGGGCTCTTGCAGCCAGAGCCCTTTCAGTTCTCAAAAGCAACCACAGCTCGCTCGGGAGAGGCGGGTGCAAGCCGGACGCTCCATGGACGGGTGTCCGGGAGGTCGGTGACCGAGACGTGCCGAGGGTTGTGAGCAGCCCCCTGGAAGACCCTCCAGACGCTCCTCCTGCTGGGGTTCTGCGCGGTGAGTGCTAGGGCTGCATTCACTGCCTGGAAGGCTCACAGACCTGGAGAACTTAGAAAGATCCTTGAGACCCTCCGCCCAGTTGTTTCCACAGGCGCCTGCGGGTGGCGCCCTGCCTGCCGCACCAGAATCGCCGCGAGGGGTCGTTACAGACCCCGGCCAGAGGTCCCGAATCTACCGGGTGAGCCTTTGGAGCCCATCGCAGTTTGATGGGCAGTCAGATTTGAGAATTGCTGACAGTGGCGAGGAAAGATGAGCAAAGCCCACTGCAGGTAACTTATAATTTGGAGTTGGAGGATTCAAGTTTGAGTCCTGGGGGACTCGATGTTCTCCCTGTTGCGTAAGGAAATTTAGATCAAATAGTCCTTGGCGGTCCCTTCCAGGACCCAAGCAGACAGCGAGATCAGTCATACCTCCAGGACTCCAATACCCCTCTGACGGTGCAGTAAAACCTGTCCCAGGGGCTGAATTCTGTGCTCTGAGTTTTTACCAAGAGTCCTTTGTCGTTTGTGTTTTTGGGGGTGTGTGTTTGAGTGTGCGCGCGCACGCCATGGCGACTAAGCACTGCTGGGAATTCAGTTTTTCCAAAGCAATCTTGCTTGCAGTCTCGCAAGATGGGGAATATGCAAGCTCTGTAGAAAAATGTCCTGAAACAGACAAGGGAGCATGAGATGGGGCAGTGCTTGGGAGCCCTGAAGGCAAATTCCACACCTTAGAATTTAACTGTGAAGACTCCAGCCTTAAGCTCTTGAAACTTATGGTAGTAGATGAAGCATCCCTCATGGTTATTTTAGACCGTTTGATCCAGAGAACCTAAAGACAAGGGCCACAAATCACTCCCCACATGACTCACTGGGTTCCCAGAAATCTTTCTTTCCCTCCACCTGCTGCTCCCTGGGTGCCCACAGTGGGGCATCCCCTAAGGAGGAGGTCCTCTCACCCAACCCTCCTGCCCCTGGCTCCCAACCCCAATCACCCTATTGGGCCTCACAACTTCTCTTTAAATTCAAGGGATGCAAAAAAGCTGAAAAACATTATTTTATTTTTGTCAAAGTCACGTGTGCACATGATAGAAATTGCAAATGAGCTTAGAATGAAAAACGAAGTCTCCACCTGCTCCAAGCCGCTGTCCCAGTCGCCAAGAGCAGGTGACCATGTTCTGATTCTTCTCGTATTTTCCCTTACAACTCATCTAGATCATCAGCCCACCTCATGAAAACGGCATTTGCCAATTTCAGACACTATCTGCCCAACCTCTGATGTTAAAGACAGCAATTGACACATCCAGGCATAACCCCATCTCCAACATTTGGTATTTAGATGTTAATACTTCTATAGGTTACCTTTTAACTTGAACTGGACATTGGGGAAATATATTCCAAATCTAACCCCTTAGCCTGAATTCACATGGATTGTGGGGAGGCTTAAGAAAGATAGTAACTTAGTCAAGAATCGCTGATGTGCCTGGAAAAGCAAAGAAAGTAGAGAGTAGACTGAGCCAGTTTTCTGTCTCCCAGAGGGATTATTTCTCTGTCATTGGTTTACTGGTTGATGTTTCCAAAATAAGTGCCAGTGTTGGACATTTGAGGTTGATCTCTAAATAATGCTAATTGAGGAAGTGGAAAATTTGGCCGAGTCGATGGAAACTGCAGCCAGAGATCTGAAAAGGACTCTGAATGGGATCAATTCACGGAGAAAGCAGCTGTTGTCCACGCCTGGACAACCATTAAGGAAGGCAAGAAGGACACATTTGTCAGACTGGCCAAGGCCGTTTTAAAAAAGGAGGAGAGGTAAACATTGGCCAAAACCGTCAAAATGAAAAGTACCGAGAACAGCGTGCACAATGCGCATGAAGTGATCTAAAGCAGCGCAGCCCCAAATACCCTCTATAGGAAGGGCTCGTGGTCGCAAGGTGCCACGGTGAAGTAAAATGATGTGGTTGGAATGGCAGGTTTCGAGGGTGTCAGCGACTGAGTACATCCGTAGCTTATGCCTTATTTTATTGTAAAATAACACTTACTCCCAATAAATACAAAGAAGAATCCAGAGGCTGCTTGGGCATTGAGGACAGTGAGCCAGACCCTGGGGAAGGCACTGAGCTGAGGAGCTTGGGAGAGTGTCGTGTGTCCTCCACAGGGACAGTCAGGGACAGTCAGGGGACTCCTCTCGTCGCCACCTTACTTTCAGCATCCCAGACAAGGGCTGGTGGTTTAGCCTGGTCATTGCTGCTGGGCTCTAATTGTTCCAAGGAATGCTTCCAGAAATCCAGGGCTTTGGTTCCAGGGAATCAGGCCCATCTCAGTGAGAAGTTACCAAGACCTTCCTATGAGGCCCGCATGGGTGCTTGGTGCCTGCAACAACGCAAAGATAGACACCACAGAAGTCCCACCTGCCCCAGAGACAGGTCAACAAGTGCCCAGGGCTTAGCTCGGTGAGCTAGAACTCTCCCAAGGGGAGTCAGGAGAGCTTTAGAAAAGAGTTAACATTTGGCCGGGGCATTGCGGGATGAGCAGGAGCCCCTGGAGACAGGGGGAGGAGGCATCCCAGAGCCAAGATGGGGGATGTCCAGGCAGAGAGCTGTGACCACCGATGTGGGCTTGCCAGCTGGGCCCGCCAGGCCTGGTTTCACTCAGGCTGCAGCAATGTGTTTACCGACGTCCTAGGGTTGTGCCAGCCCAGGGCCCACATGCTCTCCTCTCTACGTGGCTCATGTCTGGGTATGCCAGTCTCGCTCAGTCTGGGGAGGGAGCACAGCCCAGGCCACTAGGGACTCAGCAAGAGTATAGACACACACTTACAGTGGTCAGTGGTGTCCGTGTCCCTGCGGTCTCAGGTCTGGGTGTGGTGGGCCCCCATGCTCTCCTTGGCTGCACGGTGAGGACGTATCTGGTGCACAGGGCTCTAAACTGGCAGTCCCCAACCCTTTTGGCAGCAGGGACCAGTTTCATGGGAGACCATTTTTCCACAGATGGGGGATGGGGGTGGGGGAGGCAGAGCTCAGGCGGTGATGCGAGCGATGGGGAGCAGTTACGGCTGTAAATACAGATGAAGCTTTGCTCACTCACCACTCACCTCCTTGCTGTGCAGCCCCCATGGTTCCGAAATGTCACAAAAGACAAGTTTTCCATTGTGGGGGGTGTGGCGGAGCCCTGCAGCCCAGTCCCTAACAGGCCCCCCCCAGTGGGGGGTTGGGTACCACAGCTCTAAACCACCCCTCAGGTAGGAGTGTGTGTGCACATTGCCTTGCAGTGCATGGGGGTACCTGCCCTCAGAATGGTGGGGGACAATTTGCAGGACAGCCCCACGTTTGCTGGCCTCTTGCTTGGCAATTGTGGAAATGTGAGCGACCTCTGTGGACATTGCTGGCCTCTCCGAGGACGCTCACAACCTATCTGGGTGTGCCAGGATTCTAGTTCTCACAGCACCCCATAGCTTGTTTCCCCCAAAACCCCACGAGGACATTTCCACAATTGCCGACACCTGCTCCCCACACCGCAGCTGGCACTGTCATTCTTCAGCTGAGAACCATGTTAGCAGTTTCACTGTACTTAAAGCCAGCAGAGAAAAGATGCAACTTCTTTGGGTGGCGTCTTGTGGCATATTTGGCTGCTGTCCCTTGAATGACCACATTGAGTTGCTTATTCATTGCAAATAACACTTCCCAACCCACCCTCCCCCCGCCAGGAGGGAGGTGCTGGCCGCTAGAGACGTGGAACGTGGAAACTCGCCCTGGAAAGGAACAACCACAAAGACACATGGAGGGTGCTACAGAGGGAGACGCAGCTCCCCTAGAACAGCAGCCAGGGCCTTAGGGGAGAGTGCAGCTGAGCCGAGAGCACACAGGTCAGAGGGTACCTGGCAGCGTGTCCCGAATGTGGGGACACTAGGAGAGTGCAGCCTGGGAGGGGCTTCAGAATGGCAGTTCCAGGGCAGTCCCAGCCAAGAGGCCCCTGAGTGGAGGCTCAGGCTCTCAGGCTCACAACGGCCTCTCTCCTCCCCGGAGGCATGTCCTCATGACCAGTGCTTGGGGTCTAGACACACCTTTGCTGTACCACCAGGCATGGTGCTCTGACACTGTCTCCAACCCTGTGTGCTCCCCCAAAGCCATTCTCAGCGCCCACCCCACGTCCTTCAAGTTGAGTTATTTCTCACCTGTGGTTTGGTCTCTGTCCATCCCCAGGGCGTAGTGTGAGCCTGGGCTACCCTTCGCCATCCTGGGGAGCTGGGGAGAAACACAAAGTCCCCGGCTCTGCTCACAGCTGCTGGATCAGAATCTTTGGGAGGGGAAGCCCAGGAACCAGCTTTTTCACACACCTTCAGGAGATTCTGGCTCCTTCCGAAGTTTACAAGTAGCTGCAGATAAATGCTGAAGGCATGTTTCAGGGGGATGAAACTTAAATCTTCTCTGGAAAGTGTCATTCAGTCTTTCCAGAGCCCCATTTGCCGCTAGAGTTGGAGGCCGTGAGTGTCTCTTTCCAGAGCCCAGAATCTCCTGAGCTGTGACGACCATGGCCACTGGAGGGCACCAGTGGCCACCCAGTGGAAACTCCATGGCCATCACCAGTTGGCAGGGGTTGGCAGGGGAGGCCCTTCTCAGTCTCTGGCTCTTTCTCTTGACTCTCACTGCTCTAATTGCAAGTGGCCACCCCTCCTCTAAACACCTTTGGCAGGGTATCTCCATAACTGGGCAGGCCCCCAGGCCAAGCCCATGGCAGCACATCCCTGGGCTGAGAAGCTGCACCACGGGAGGGGCAGAGCTGGGCTGGGGCTCCTGCTCCCCAGTTTCCTCAACCCCTACCCCCACCCCAAGGGTAAGCATCATCCCCAGGGGCTGGGAGCAGAGTGGAGCACAGACGCCCGCGGGACGTCACGTGAGCAGGAAAGACTCTCAGGCTCCCTCCACTGCTCCCTCCAGATGAGCACACATCTTCCCCGGGCAACTAGTGCCTCCCACCCGCCCACACTTCTCTCTCTCCCCACTTACGCTTTGTCTCTGTCCCTCCTTGTTTCTTGCCCCCCACCCCCACCGGTGTGTCCAGGGATCACCTTCCCCTGGCACCTGTTGTAGTTTGTGCTCTTTTCGGGGTTGGAGTCTACAGCCTCCACATAAATCCCTCCCTGAAGGGCTCCTGTCCAGAAACCCCTCCCTCCCACTTCTGGTCCTCCCCCCTCCCCCCATTGGTGCTTCTTCCCCCTACACAGGAGATGGTTTAAGCAGCTTTGCCTGGAGAAGGCAAGGCCACGTGTGGGAGGGACAGGGTGTGATGGCAGAGATGAGGACCATAGGGAGGAGCTTGTGCCGGAGCAGGTGAATGTAAGGGCAGGACCTGAGCCTGGTATCTCCTGGGAGAGCCAGGCCGGGAAGGTGCCCAGGCACCTGCACCATGTCTCTGCGACAGGCAAGGGCTCTACCCTGGGTCCTGCTGCTGCTTCTCCCAAGCTTGAAGCTCCTGAGGACCCAGGCCTGGTGTTCTGAAAAGGAAAAGGACAATAATCAAAAAAGCAGAGCTCCTGAGTTCCCCGCCACAGTGGAGTTCGCCTTGCACACATTCAACCAGCAGAGCCAGGACGACTATGCCTACAGGCTCGTGAGCATCCTGAGTTCCTGGAGGGCGTATTCCCGGTACAAGCAGGTTGGTGGCCACAAGCTCTCCCGGCCTGACCTCCTTCACTTGCCCCTAAGTGAGAGATGGGGGAGTCTCTTGTCAAGGAGTCCTGGTTGACCGTTTGCCGTCCATACTTTGGTAACATATAACCTAGCTCAGTTTCAGAGTTTTTATAAAATATTTAACTTAGACATTCTTTTAAATAAGGTAAATGTCTACTCAATAGTAGACATATTATTACATCTCCAAGATATTTATGACATCATTTAACTGAAGAATGACTTCAAAATAAGGACTACTAAAGAGATGAAGCTTCCAAATAAGGAAAAAAGAAAATGACCACATAGATAAACTGAGAAATACTTAAAGGACATAAAAATAGAAAAACAGAAACAAACACATACACGCGCGCGCGCGCGCGCGCACACACACACACACACACACACACACACACACAGAAACCAAGGGTTCAGGAGCAACGAGGAGCCGTCATCCTGAGCCCGCTGTCTGGTCGGTTCCTCTTCTCTGATTCCACCTGCTCTGGGCTCCATGGCGTGTCTGCACTTAGTGACGTGAACGTGGTTCACACTCTTCCTCAGACCACTGCTCTGAGTCCTGGATGTTCTCCTTTGGGTGGAGTCCCTCCAGAGCGCAATGAGGAACGCACAGGCCACCGGGTTGCAGGCAACACAGGAAATGCTCTCCTAAGGGAGCACTTCTGGTTTGGGGGGACAGGGTGGGGACATTGCTCTTCCTGTCTGGGCACAGAGATCCTGAAAGAAGGACGCAGGGGCCCCACTCCGCACAGAGTTTCAGCCTCTGTGGAAACCCTGCAGCGCCCTGGCAGGGTCTGCTGCCCCGGGCTCTCTGGGCTGGAGCCTCCCACGTGGGCTCCTGCACCTGGCAGTCCCAGAGTCAGTGTGGGGGTTGGGAGAATGGATGGACGGGAGGGAGGTGTGGGATGGGGTGGAATAGGATGGAGCGGGAAGGAGAGCAGAGAGAAATTCAGAGTGCACTATGCGCTCGGGCGGACGTCGTTTCTTGGAGCCCTGACTCCGATGCCGTGTGCTGGGTGCAGTGGGAGCACTGAGTGGCATTGTTCCTGCTGGAGGTCCAGGGAGAGGTTGACAACACGCTGTAGATGAGGCTCCCTCTCTCAGGGCTGAGATCATCCTGAAAACTCTTGCAGAACCAACAGCCTCCCAGGCACCTGGCGTCTGTCCTCTGCGAAGGCAGCTGTGGGTGCAGAAGCCCCCCTGAGAGGGGAGCCGGGTCTCACAGCTACAGCTGGGGGATGCAGTAATGGGGGTGACTCAGTGTGTGTCTCCCCAGAGATCCACCATGACCTCCTGCTCTTTGCTCTTAACTCCCCAATATAGAGGGTCCCCTGGGTTTCACCTCCAGTGAGCTGATGCGAGGCCCATGGCAAGCTTCCAAGTGGAGCCGAGTGTTAGTGCCTCTCCCTACACTGATGGCATCCTCACTACCAGCTATTTAGGGGCAGCAAGAAGGGAGTGTCCACTTTAACCTCTTTATGTACAACAGGACGATCCCAAGATAGTGTTCTCCATGAAACTGCAACTGCGCAGAACATGGTGTGGGAAATTTGAGGAAGACATTGACAACTGCCCATTTCCAGAAAGCCCAAAACTGAACAATGTAAGACCAGACACCAGTTTCCTGCATTTAAGCATCTGTGGAGGCTGCGTAGGGGTGGGGGACAGGGGGACAGGGGTAGGAAGCAGCTGACAAAGCCTTCCCTAGGGACGTAGGGGAGGGAGCCTGCAGCAGGCTCCAGCAGGCTTCCCTGCTTGTGCCTTAGTGGGGAGGCAGCTCAGGCATCCACTTGCAGTTTCTGGCCAGTCTGAGCTTCTCAACTCTGCCCCCTCACACCATTGCAGTTGCCTGCCCCCAGGTCACAGGGCCTTCAGACTGCTCTTGTGCCCCTCGGGTCCCGATCTCCTGGGCCCAAGGGAAGTATGTCCCTGCTCTGGACGTCATGCCCACCTCTCACCTGCGTGTAGGAAAAGGAGCCTGCTGGAGCCCTGCTGAGCTGCAGCACCTGCTCCAGGGGAGGAGCTCAACATGAAGCCAGCTCTGAGGACAGCCCCTCCTATGTTTAGTGGATCTGCTTTTTGTAAGATTAGCAAACAGGTTAGCTAATTGCTTAACCGAGAGCTTTAAATCCAAGAGCTGCTCTCGCTGGGACAAAGTATTCCCCTGCTACTCTTGGGGGCATGGATCACACCAGGACAGCTGGCCTTCCCCAGGAGGCCACTGGTTAGAGGGGAGAATCTGGCACAGGTGACCCTGGGTCAGGTGGGAACCCCAGATTTGGACACCGTTCAGGATCCTCCCAGAACTTAGGCCAGGCGGCCAGACCTGAAGGCCAGAGCCACTTCTCTCAATTGCTGTCCCTGGCAATGAACAAGGTTGAGAAGGACCCTGAGTTCAGGGCATGAACCACAAGCTTCCCAAGGCTGCTGCACCCACAGACTTGCCTGTGTTTGTTCCCCTAGACCCTCATCTGCCTCTTCACCATCAGCACCAAGCCCTGGATGTCACTGTTTGAGCTCCTGAACAAGACCTGCTCAGAGGAGCTCCCCTGAGTGGGACGTAGTCACACGCCTGGCCACGAGCTGCTTTCTCCTTCCGTGGACGCCAGCCATTCACAGGAGTTGACACTTCAGTAGCTGAGCATCTTCCATGCTTGTTTGTTCTCCTGTTTTGTTCTTGTCTGGGGTTTCATGGCTTGGCATTTTAGAAATTATTTTGTCCAGGCCAATCATGTAGAATAGGTCATTAAACATCAGCATTTTAGAAGCTTTGTGTGTTGTGGTTCTGGAGGGAGGGGCCTGGCCAGGTGGTGCACTTATTCTCAGCAGAGCAGCCTGGTGGGATCGGGGTTGGTGGGGACCTTCCACCCTCTTGTACCTTCCAGGTGGCACAACTACGATGCACCTGAGCTGCTGTCTCCAGGCTCGTGGCCAGTGCCCCATGTGGCCAGAGGGAAAGTGGCTGTGACCCCTCAGGACACCCAATGGGCACAATAGAGCAAGACAGGGCCTTGGGGTCTTCAGAGCACACATGGCCTCTGCTCTTGAGGGGCTGGCTCACACACTTTCCTGGTCCATGGCAGGTCAGTGGATGAAGAAAAGACTTCCAGCCTCACACACAGAGTTTTCCTGGCACCCAGAGCAGCATTAGCATCTTCTGGAACGATTTTAGAAAAGTGAAACCCTAGTGCTTCCCCACCTTTGGTAAGAGTCTGCATTTTCTCAAATCCCAGGGGATACCTGGAGAATTAAAGCACAAGACACACTGGAATACCAGATGCTGGCAAGACTGTGCCCCAGTCACCTAAAACAGTGCTTGGCAAAAATTTTCTGAAAAAGCCAGAGAATAATTATTCTGGCCTTGGCGGGTAGATGGTCTCTCTTTCAAGTGCTCGATATTGCTTTTGTATCTTGAAAGTAGCCATAGACAATGTAAACATAGAAGAGTCTCTGTGTTCCAGTGAGACTTTATTTACACAAGCGGGCAGTGGGCTGGTTTGGGCCTTGGGCGGTAGTTACCCAACTCTGACACTAACAGCTCATATAGAGCACCTGTACCTGGTACCCCCAAGAACCACCAGTGCCAGCTACCACTTCAAGCACCTGCATCTCCCCAGCTTGGCTCAGGAGTTACTCTGTGCAAATGGACTTCCTTTAGCAGAGCATGTACTTCCTGCAGGTGGAGGAGAGGCCAAGTCTGAAGGCACGATCCATCATCAGAAAGAAGCAGGCATATGTTCCAATATTTCAAGCCTCAGGGCACCTGATTCAAAGGCAAATTTCCACATTAGTTCTCAGAGTTTCCCCAGCAGCATAAATGGCCACTGGCCACCCATAAGCCTTAGAAAGAGACCTCCACACCCTCTAGCTAAAGATAAAATACCATCCTCTTTCCAGACTAAGACTTATGCTCCTTCTCCACGAAGATGCCTTCTGAATTTATCTGCAGCTACTTGTAAACATCAGAGGGACTAGAATCCCCTAAAAGTATGTTATAACCCAAATTCTTAATCTCCCCATTCCCTAGGAATCTGACCCAGTAGGTGTGGGCAGGCACAGGGAATTTGCATTTCTTTCCGTTTTCAGGGGATAGTGATGTTCTTGATCCCTGCACCACACTTTGAACTGCCCAGGTTTAGAATACAACCCTGGAGTTGGATATGGTTGGATACAAATGAGAAATAACTCAACTTGTAGGTCATCAGGATGGGGGCTTGAGAATGGTTTCCTCAATACACACTGGATTAGGAAAAAGGTCAAAACGTCATTGCTAATTGTAAAGAAAAAGGTGGGTTTCTAGACCCCGAGCATCAGCCTCCAGGACTGGAGAAGACAGAGGCCACTTTGGGCCCGAGAACCTGACCCTGTGCACAGTGGCCCCTCGGGGCTGGGGCTGCCAGGGAGCTGCAGCTCTAAGACTCATTCTTATATTTAATCAATGCCTAGGAATTAACCGCTGAAATTTTCTAATTTTAGCTACTATGAAGTGTGGTGTGATGAATATATCCTTTATATCTATTGGTATGTGTGTATGATTACTGCTTTCTTGTAGGCAATGTGCTCAGAAATTAGACTGTTTCCAATATTTTTTGACCTCTTAAGAATTGTTAATAAATATTGTTGAAATGTCTGTCCTCTGTTAAAGCAAGTAAGAAGGAGGCTGTTAACCTGAGGTTGCCTCTGTACCCGGAGCTCTTTCATAAGCAAAGCGAAACTTAACTTGGAAGCATTTCTTATGGCTGACTTAAAAATTAAAATCTAGCCTCAATCAATCACAAACAGCCAGCCAATTGGTTATATAACTAGGGGCCTCCCATCACAGCATACCTAAATAAGGCAAACACCTAGGACCAGGGACATTGCCATATGCTGAGGGTCCTAAAAGATGACATGCATAAAAAACTATTGCTCTAGAAGTCTCTTTCCAAAAAGAAAATTAAAAATCTTAAAGTTTTTGTCCACAAATATTAGTAAAAAGCTTTAACCAACTGGGCAAATAACCTTGTTCTATCAGTCATAAACAAAATTTGTATTAAGATATTCTTCTATAAACTCGTGAGCTTTGTATTATTGTACCTGGAATATGTTTAAAATTTCAGAGTGAAAGATATAAAATATGCTTCTGTCCATATATTTCTGTATGTCTGTATGTTACATGTGATATTCTTCTATCTCTGGATGGTATGACAAAATTAGTATATAAAAAAGCTCTATTTAATTGACTTAAAGAAAAATAAGCACTTATGTGAAATAAGTATTCCTTAAACTCACGGAAAGATAGGAACTACTATAAAATATTTTCCAAGTTCGTGTGATCTGGAATAATATTTCAGTAAATAAAAGCTAATTTAAGTTTGATGGTTAAATTAAAATGGGTATTTCTTCAGAGTTGCCAGCATTAAATATAATACGGACATGCAAACTTTTATTCTACCTAGATTTACTAGTCAAGTAAGCTCATGTTATCTCTACTAAATGTTTACGATTATAAAAATATAAGTTCAACCTAAGAACAAATGACAAGTGAAAGTGAAGTGTCCGTTACTTCATGTACAGCAACCATAGCAGTGATACAAAAACCCCTCGCAAACATATATTTAACTTTTTAGGAGTTTAGGTTTTGTGATGTTCGCTTAACATGCACATTCTTTAAAAATAACTCACAGGAAAATCACTTGATGATGGCTAGACTTGTTTGGTGTTATAATATATCTATACAAAAATAGCTTCCCAAATCTCTTACATTTGTTACCCCTTGGAGTTTTGCTATTGAATTTCAATAATGCCTATTCATTGAATATATAGATCATTTACAAATAAAATATGAAACAATTGGCAAACATAAGTTTTTTCACTTTTGGCTTCTGATTACAAAAAATTAAAAATATTTGGTCTTTTAGTGAACATGTCTTAACAGCACTTTGAAAAACTATACTATGAGGAGGCAGATGCTTTTAGAAATTATAAAATGATGTTCAGTTACAGAATACTGGTATGAGATAGGCAGTTCACAATTGCTTACTTCCTGGTTTTCACTAGAAATTAAAATTATTAAGAGTTAAAAATTATAACATGTGGTAATTAATGCTAGGATAATAAGGGAAACAACTGTATGTGAGAAAAATGAGATAAATTTTTGGTAAATGAAGCTATGAGGTATGAAGGATGTGTTTTTGTTAAAGAAAGACCAGCAATTTTCATCCTAAAGTAGAATAATTTGAGGTTTCACAGTGGGAAAGAGGAAGCATGTAGGATAAAACTGAACTGATATGAAAGAAGTTGTAAAGGTTTGTGGAAGAGGAATCTTGAAAATTGAATTTTATGTTTGACGTAACCAAAATGTTTGTATCCCCACAGAATTCTAATTTTTTTTTTTTTAAATTGGAGTCTCACTCTGTTGCCCCAGCTAGTGTGCCATGGCATCAGCCTAGCTCACAGCAACCTCAAATTCCTGGGCTCAAGCGATCCTCCTGCCTCAGCCTCCCCAGTAGCTGGGACTACAGGCATGTGCCACCATGCCCGGCTAATTTTTTCTATATATTTTTAGTTGTCCAGCTAATTTCTTTCTATTTTTTTAGTACAAACGGGGTCTTGCTCTTGCTCAGGCTGGTCTCAAACTCCTGAGCTCAAACAATCCGCCCGCCTTGGCCTTCCAAAGTGCTAGGATTACAGGTGTGAGCCACCACGCCCGGCCTTTTTTTAAAATTTTGAGACAGAATCTCACTCTGTTGCCTGAGCTAGAGTGCCGTGGTGTCAGCCTAGCTCACAGAAACCTCAAACTCCTGAGCTCAAGTGGTCCTCCTGCCTCAACCTCCTGAGTAGCTGGGACCACAGGTGAGAGCCATTGCGCCTGGCTAATTTTTTCTATTTTTAGCAGAGACGGGGTCTTGCTCTTGCTCAGGCTGGTCTCGAGCTCCTGATCTCAAGTGATCCTCCTGCCTCGGCCTCCCAGATTGCTAGGATTACAAGTGTGAGCCACAGCGTCCGGCCAATATTCTAAAATTTAAAAATAAATTAAAAAGAAAGAATTTTATGTGTGATCAATCTAGCTAAGATTTGAAGAGCATTATTTACAATTTTGTTAAATTGAATATTAATATCAAAAGCATCCTGGTGTAAAACTAGAATTTGGTCTTCTCTGTTAAAATAACAAGGATTTTGTAGATGATTGGACGGCCCTTCATAAGAAATTCTGAAAGATATATATATATGTGTTTTTTTTTTTTTTAACTTTTAAGAATTCTGCCTAGGAAACAAAGACTTTATGTCTTACCAAAATAATTTCCTACGAATCATGTTGTCTTCTGCCAAGTCTTTGACTACTGAAGAAAATTGAAACCTCTCTATTAAAAGAGTTAAGGGTTTTCCCGCAGCTATGTAACTTTTTTATTTGCCTTTAAAATATTTTAATTGTCACCTTGAATAACAATATTGTGTCACAGTGACCTTGGATCCTATTTAATCAAATGTAAACCTTGATATTTTTGACAACTTCCCAAAATAAAATTCTAAATTAAGTCTTTTGACCTCAAACTAACATAGGGAGCTTTCGGAGGACTCATGTCCTATCTCAAAATAATTTGTTTCCTCTCCTTATAAAAAGAAAGATGTTAAGTTAATTAGGCTTATTTGATGTGTTAAATTAAGTTGGAAACATTGCCAAATAATAAAAACTGCAGGTGGTACATTTCTACTATTTACTGGACCATTTGAAAACTACAGTTGGATTTCATTCAATTGCCACCCTCAGTAGGATTGAGTATGTTCTTGTGGTAGTCTGTGTGTTCTCTGGTTGTGTAGAAGCATTCTCATGCAGGAAGGCTGATGCTATAACAGTAGGTGGAAGGTTTTTAGAAAATGTGTTTCCTTTATGGGGCTTTCCTGGAGAAATCTCCAGCCATAGTATTCATTTCACTGGATGAGTTACAAAGCCGTTAAATAAGGTATTACAAACACAGTGGCATTACTGTTATTCCTATCAATTTTTATGGGAAGGTGAAGGATAAATGCATTCTAAGACTGAAATTGGCAAAGGTGACTGAATTGAAAAGACTGCCTTGGCCAAAGGTATTACCATTGGCTTTGGTGACAATCAGATCCACCTCTATAGGAAAACACAAATTAACATTTTATTAACTAGTTATAAATCTATGCTCCTAATAATAGAGCTTCATGTATCTCCTGCTTTTATAAACTCTAACATGAGTCAGTATTACAGAGCTTTAATACTTTATGCTAAAGTGTATTTTCACCGGGTAAAAGAAGCCTTACATAACTCACCAACTGATGACAAGCAGACCTTTTATAATCTAAAACCCAGAGATCGAGTCTTTTAGATATGACACCGGAAAAAGACTGCCCCTAAACCCTGCTGGAAAAGACCATAACTAGTTCATCTTAGTATCCATGCCACAGCAAAAGTTAAGGGCCTTAGGCCCTGGGTCCACATGTTTCAACTCAAGAGGACCCATGCAGACTCTTGGGACAGCACATCCTTTGAAGACCCCAAGGTAAAACTGAATTGGGATTTTCCCCAGAAGCAAATGACATTCTAGACATGGACAACTTTCACATGATCACAAATCAAGACTTATTTTTAGTGTCATCATGAAATCTTTGTCCTTTTTCCTCTTTTTCCTATGTGTCCTTTCTGTTTATGAGTAGCAGAATAATGCTATGATCAGGGTTTCACAATCCACAACATCAGTTGGAAAGATAGCTGAATCTTGGATATGTCATGCTAAACTTAAATCCCTACATAATTTTAAGAGATCCTCCAGCTCACCCTCTAACAAATTTTACTGATATTCTTAGTGCCTGTTGGAATTGCACATCTGGCTTTTTCTACAGGGTTATGCTTTTAGAGTCACATGTTCAGATCCCTTGTTTAAATCTAATAGTAGGCAAAACTTACAGTGGGGGTTTTTGTAGTTAAATTTTTCTAGGAACTGAATAATAATAATAATAAAAAAACTAAGATAATTTGACAGTTTGTAGCCACATTCATAAACCTGAGTCCCCTAATTTTGGGTAGTCTTCGACTACGCAACAATTCAATCATGGAGCCTTGGATAAATAATACTAATGCTTTTCTTCTGACACACAAGTCATCTCACAGGGAACTGTCTGTTGTGCCCCTCCATGCTGTATTTTTACTTGTGGAAGATTTTATGCTCAACCATAAGAATGAGCAACTCCATGTCTCAATAAGTGAGAAATTAGAGGTCAATGTGGATTAGAGATTCCAACAATGCCATTGTCACCCCATAACTGATTGGAAACCAGACATTAGTCAACACCTTTTAATTTGCACTATAGAATAATGAGGGATTTGCCAGGAGGCATAAATCTCCCCAAATGGGCATCTCTGGGTAGAATGCCCCTTTCCTGTCTTGGCATAAATGTAAATGAAGTGATAACGAGAAATATGTCTCAAACATTAGCTACTATAGCTGACTCTATTGCAAAGGCTATAATGCCCAATGAACTTCTTTAAATTCTCTTGTTAAAGGTGTTTTAGTTAATAGGGTCGCTTTGAACTACTTGTTCAAAGCGACTAAACAAGGAAGAGTGTGTGAGATAGATATCACATGCTGCACTTGGATAAAAGTATCTAGTATGGGAGACCCTCAGTTGTAAGAAATCAAACAGCAAAGCATTTGGTTAAAACAAGTAGATGCCTCTTTTGGCTCATTCTTTGATTTTCTTTACTTTAGTTTATTTGGTTCATGGGACATTGGTTATGGAGCATATTTCAGTCTATTGGTATTACCCTCCTGTTATCAGAGTAGTCTCCTTGGTGCACTGTAACCTCTCAAGGGCCTTAAATGCTGGGTGCAGCCATCTACTGTTTGTCTAATGGCCTCACTCCAGTGAGAGTGACAAAAACATGAGTAACAATAAAAAGACTCTTTCAGCTAGCCTGGTAGCTTGACTTATGAATCCCTTACTGAGACTAGCTAAGTCCATTATAATGGTGACAGAGAGCAGAGATCGAGAGGCTGGCCGCAAAGGGGAATTGATAAAGCAAATAAGAAGACCATTAGCTTGAGGTTGTCTTCGTATGTAGCTCTTATGCGAGCAAACCTGTACTTACTTGTAGCTGACATTTAAAAGATAAATCTAGCCTTGGTCAGTCACAAACAGCCAACCAGCAAATTGGTTATACTAACCAGGGACCTCCCAATACAGGATACTGAAATGACGCAAAAGCTGAGGACCTCCCATCACACCCCTCCCAAACAAAGCGAATGCCCAGCTCTAGCAAATCAATTAATTTCTGTATTTTGCTTCTGCATTCAGCCTATAAAAGTTCACTGCTCACGCTGCTAGAACAGAACTCTCTAAACCTATTCCAGTTTCGAGTGCTTCACAATTTGTGAATTGTTCTTTGACCAAGAAACTCTAAATTTATTTTCCCTAAAGTTTTTATTTTACCATTTCTGTAATTGATCTTGAGAATTGGGTTTTTGAGTCCTATGTTCCTGATGAATTCCTGTCTACCTTGGCTAGTCCAGAAGTTAAGCAATTAGTTAATCCCCTGAGAAATCCAAAGCCCCCTCACTCTCTTCCTGCAATGGCCATGTACCTGCTCACCCATCCTTCATGCCCCTGCCAATCTGGGTGCAGGCAGATGGCTCTTATTATATTCCCCAAATTCATCTTAAACTTTATATATAATAAAATTTCAATTCTACTTGATTCTATGCGTTCATGTTTCCAATGTTATTACCCAGATATCCTTGTTTTCTTCTGGGAATGGATGGCAGTCATCCTTAGACAAGACACAGGGCCAGGAGTCCTGACAGCTGGGATGTGGTCACACTGTGTGTATCCTGACAGCCTTCCTCTTCCCCAGGTCAACCCCACCTGCCCTTCCTCTGCCTCAAGGAGAGAGGCTCAGGGAGTTTCAAAGACCTCCCCACAAGCTTCTTGTTCTTGTTACTTCCTGTTCACTTTTATATTCCATGTGCCCAGGGCTGTGTCCCAGCGCTAATCCTCTAGGAAAGATGAAGAAATATCCACATGTGCCCCTAGCAGATACGAAAGTGACCACAGTGCAGAAAAAAGGAGTGTGTATGGAGATTTGATTTACTGTTTTCTTTTACCGCCTCATTTGATTTCAGTTGCAACCATTTGAGGACAGTCAAGCAGACATTGTCATCACCACATAAATGATGCAGAGACAGAGAATGAGAGGATAGGAGCTAAAAAGGTGCAGAGTTGATATAAGAAGTCGTATTTCTGGAGAGTGAGGGACTTCATAACACAGTACTACAATCTGTGCCCCGCTTTTTTTCCCTGGTGGGGAGGCCCATGGATGCTACTGACCAGGTGTTCCCACCACGTCTGCAGCCTCAGCCTCTGGCCTAGGGTTTGCCCAGGGGCCCATTTCCTGACCATATGCAGCATCCAGGGCCACAATTTCCTGATCCTTTGCTGTATAGATACCAGAGAAGAGAGAAGTGACCAGGGGGCCACTTCCAGGAGCAGGAATAGATGGCTGGTTCAAGGGAGGAGAAGTCTTCCCAAAAGAGCAGACACCTCAATGCTAGCCCTGTGCACACACAAACGTCAAGCACCCGACCCGTGCCATGTGCTACTCTGGACCCTGGAGAAATGTTGGGAAGCAAGACAAATCCTGGACTCCATGGAGACTCTGTTCTGGGAGTATAGGAAATTGACAAAGCCCCACACGTGCACTCCAAGTCAGGGAGGTGTCAGCACATCCTGCCAGGGTCAGTGTCTTGCGGGGGGCTCCTCTCCCTCACTCCAGGAGGGAGGGCTCTGCTCCCACAGGGTCCTGACCCAGGAGTCCCCGGTGGGCTGAACCCCATGAGACCCTGTCCCGGCAGCCGCCTCAGATATGGTGCTCAAGTGGAACAAGCAGGGTGACTCTCTGGAAAACATGTGCTGGAACCACGGTGGATAAAGGGCTCCTCTGAGCTTCTTCTTGCTGACTGAGTCGTGGTCAAGGAAAGGCCGAGGGTGGAGCACACGGGAGAGGGGGTGGGAGGGTAGTAAGCAAAAACCTGCTCACGTCTGGGCAAGGCAGGGCAGGGCCATGAGGGCCCCAGAGTCTAGACAGGGACAAAGAGCAGCAGCTGTCCCCACCTCAGCACTGGGAGACCTGCAGGGAGACCCCCATGCCTGGCTCTCCCCTGGCTTTTCCTGGAATCACCATCTGGGGCTCACCCACCCAGTTGTCTACGCAGGACACGTTCCAAAGTGATGGTCCAAACATAACACATGTCTTGACCAGATTCCCCTTAAGCTGAGCCCAAAACAGACTGATGAGTGCGGGTGGTTTATTTGGAGATGATCCCAGAAAACGCAAGTGAGAAAAATCAACTTTCCTGTTATCAACATGTCTGTTATCAGTGGGTTACATTGCGGGCCACTGGGTTCATCATGCAGGTGGGGCTTAGTGGGAATCCTGAGGTGCTTTCTTCCGAGTTGGGTGTCCTGGGGCTGGGAGACTGGGACACTCAGCTGCCTCCCTCCCGATGATGGAGTGCGACCCTCAGACCTGGCCTCTCCCACACCTGTGGGGTGCACCTGCTTTGCTGAAGGAGCTCCAGGTACTCAGAGGAAGCCCCGAGCCAAGCTGCGGAAGGCACAGGGACTTGTATTGGGAGCTGCGGGCATGCTACGGCTCAGGGCACAGCTGCAGCTACACCCAGCGGGCTCTGAGGTCGGGGGTTGGCAACTATGGTCCAAGGGCCAAATGCAGCCCACTGCCTGCTGGTGTAAACAAGGTCTTATTGGAACATGACCACTTGTTTGCACATCACCCGTGGCTGTGTGCAACATAAGAAAGCAATGTTGGGTAGTTGGGAAAGAGACCATGTGGCTCACAGAGGCCAAAATAGTCAGTCTTTCGTCTTTACAGAGAATGTGTGCTGAACACTGGTCTGGGAGATTGGGGCAGAGTGTCAACAGCAGCTGGTACTCTAGTGAGTCTGAAATGTTAATAGCAGATGATTCCCCTGGGGATTAGTGAAAATTCTGTCTGTGCTCGGTGCAGGCCTGAGTCTTGGTCAGGGCTCCATTGTGCTCATCGATGCCCTGAGAGGACACAGCCATTGCACCTCTGGACCCCACATGAGCCAGAGGCTGCATCTCAGACACACCTTAATTGTGCCACTTGGAACCACATCAGGAGGCCCAAGATGGGGGAATGACCCCACCAACCACAATCCCACCAGGCTGCCCCGCTGAGAGTAACTCCATCAACTGCCCAGCCCCTCTCTCCAGAGCATGGCACACAAAGCTTGTTAAAATGCTGATGTTTAATGGCCTATTCTACATGATGTACCTAGAGAACTGTGGATTCTCCATTGACAGGATCCACAAGCCCAGTTATGAAACCCAAGACACGTGCAAAACCGGAGAACAAACGAGCATGGAGCTGCTCCACCCGCCACTGAAACTGCTGGTGTCCATGGAAGGAGAGGTCAGCAAGTGGCCAGGCGTGTGGCTGCATCCCACTCAGGGGAACCCCTCCGAGCAGGTCTTGTTCAGGAGCTCGAACTGTGTTAGCCAGGGCTTGGTGCTGACGGTGAAGAAGCAGGTGAGGGTCTAGGGGAACAAGCACAGACAGGTCCATGGATGCAGCAGCCTTGGGAAGCTTGTGGCTCATGCTCTGAGCTCATCTCAACCTTGCTCATTCCGGGGATAGCATTTGAAAAAGTGGCTCTGTTCCTTGGGGACAGCCACCCAAACTTACCTCTGGGACGTTGTTTAACTGCTTCCAGATCTGGGGCTCCCTCCTTACCCAAGCTCACCTATGTCGGGTCCCCCATTTCAGACAGTGGCCTCCTGGGGAATTCATAGGCTGTCCCTCTGGGTGTCATAACCCCAAGAGCACCAAAAGACACTCTGACCCACCAGGAGTTACTCTCTGATTTAAGTCATTATTAACCGATTAGTTAATCCTTTGATAAAGGTCCCACTGATCCTCAGTGGGCCATCCCCAGAACAAGGCTTCCCCTTGTCCATGTCCCTTACAGCAGGGCTGCAGCTCACCAGGGCCATAGCAGGACCTGGGAGTGGGGGCAATGGGGTCCCTCCTCAGGCTTCAGGTGAGAGTGGGGGTCCCTGAGACCTACCCATGTAGGCAAAGGCAGTGCTGGGCTCTGCCTGGCTCTTTTTCCTGCAGGTAGGGGAGGGGTGGGTATGAAGACCAGAAAGAAAACATCTTTTGCACAGGCCCAGGACACTGGGACGGCAGGGGGACAGGAGCAGTCTGAAAGCCCTGTGACCTAGGTGGAAGGCAGCTGCAATGGTGTGAGGGGGCACAGTTGGGAAACTCAGACTGGCCGGGGACTGCAAGTGGACCCCGAGCTGCTGACCCACTAAAGCACAAGCGCAGTAGCCTGGCAGAGCCTGCTGGGGCTCCCTCGTCTGCTTCCCCAGGAAAAGCTTTGTCAGCTGCTCCCGACCCCCCACCCTGGCCCCATGCAGCCTCCACATCTGTATAAATGGGGAAAGCTGGTGTCCTCTCTTACATTGTTCAGCTCGGGGCCTTCCTGAAAGGGGCAGTTGTCAATGTCTTCCTCAAATTTCCCACACGTGGTTCGGCCCAACAGCAGTTTCATGGAGAACACCATCTTGGGATTGTCCTGCTGTACATAAAGAGGTTAAAGTTGACACTTTAACTTGCTGCCCCTAAATAGCTGGTAGTGAGGATGCCATCAGTGTAAGGAGAGGCACTAACGCTCAGCTCCATTTGGAAGCTCACCACAGGCCTGGCATCAGCTCACTGGAGGTGAAACCCAGGAGACTTTCTCTACATTGGGGAGTTAAGAGAAAAGAGCAGGAGGCCATGGTGGATCCCTGGGGAGACACACACTGAGTCACCCCCATTACTGCAGCCCCCATCTGCAGCCCACACCCCCACTCTACCACCGTGAGACCCGGCTCCCCTCTCAGGGGGGCTTCTGCACCCACAGCTGCCTTCACAAACGACAGACGCCAGGTGCCTGGGAGGCTGTTGATTCTGCAAGAGTTTTCAGGATGATCTCAGCCCCCAGAGAGGGAGCCTCATCTACAGCGTGTTGTCAACCTCTCCCTGGACCTCCAGCAGGAACCACGCCACCCAGTGCTCCCACTGCACCCAGCACACGGCATCGGAGCCAGGGCTCCAAGAAACGACGTCCACCCGAGCGCATAGTGCACTCTGAATTTCTCTCTGCTCTCCTTCCCGCTCCATCCTATTCCACCCCATCCCACACCTCCCTCCCGTCCATCCATTCTCCCAACCCCCACACTGACTCTGGGACTGCCAGGTGCAGGAGCCCACGTGGGAGGCTCCAGCCCAGAGAGCCCGGGGCAGCAGACCCTGCCAGGGCGCTGCAGGGTTTCCACAGAGGCTGAAGCTCTGTGCAGAGTGGGGCCCCTGCGTCCTTCTTTCAGGATCTCTGTGCCCAGACAGGAAGAGCAATGTCCCCACCCTGTCCCCCCAAACCAGAAGTGCTCCCTTAGGAGAGCATTTCCTGTGTTGCCTGCAACCCGGTGGCCTGTGCGTTCCTCATTGCGCTCTGGAGGGACTCCACCCAAAGGAGAACATCCAGGACTCAGAGCAGTGGTCTGAGGAAGAGTGTGAACCACGTTCGCGTCACTAAGTGCAGACACACCATGGAGCCCAGAGCAGGCAGAATCAGAGAAGAGGAACCGACCAGACAGCGGGCTCAGGATGACGGCTCCTCGTTGGTCCTGAACCCTTGGTGTCTCTCTCTCTCTCTCTCTCTCTCTCTCTCTCTCTCTCTCTCTCGATTTCCCTTTTTCTCTCTCTTTCTCTTCCTCTCTCACTGTCTTTCTATTTTTTTTTTTTTAATTTCTACTATTGAAATATTTTCTCAACCTATCTCAGCGGATATTCTTTTTCTGGCTCTTTTCCTTACTCTGTTCCTTTATGTCCTCAGTAGTCCCTATTTTGAAGTCATTCTTCAGTTAACCAAAGTCATAACAATCATGAAGATTGAAAAGTATATCTTGCCTGTGAGTTGCTTTTGAATCTTTTTTAAATTTCTAAGTTAAATGTTTTCAAAAACAGAAACTCATAGAATTACTTTGTATCTTACCCAATTATAGAGTGCAAATCGTGAGCCAAGAGTCCTTGATACAATGCCCACCCCCATCCCTCACTTCGCCTCACGTACAGGACAGGAGAGGGTGTGGTCACCAACCTGGTCCTTCCTGGAGTTCAGGGTGCTCACCAGCCTGTAGGCGTGCTGGTCCCTGCTCTGCTGGTTGAACGTGTGCAAGGCGAACTCCAAGGTGAGAGGGAGGTAAACTGCAATGTCTTCTTGATCAATCCAATTCTCATCCAGTGGGCAATTTGAGGCCTGGATCGCAAGGGGCTGCAAGCCTGAGAAAAGCAGCAGCAGCACCCAGGGCAGAG
This sequence comes from Indri indri, assembly GCA_004363605.1. Lineage (NCBI taxonomy): Eukaryota > Metazoa > Chordata > Mammalia > Primates > Indriidae > Indri > Indri indri. Next base: position 973 of record RJWJ010021921.1, on the reverse strand, counting down.
CCCTCTCCCGTGGCAGACAGGACATGGTGCAGGTGCCCAGACACCCCCTGCCTTTGCCCTTCCCTGCCCGGCTCTCCCAGGAGCTCCCAGGCTCAGGTCCTGCCCTTATGCTCATCTGCTCGGGCACAGGCTCCTCCCTCTGGTCCTCATCTCTGCCATCACACCCTGTCCCTCCCACACGTGGCCTCGCCTCCTCCAGGCAAAGCTGCTTAAATTATCTCCTGTGTAGAGGGAAGAAGCGCCAATGAATGGGGGGTGGCAGGTGAGGAGGACCAGCAGTGAGAGGGAGGGTTCCCCAGACACGAGCCCCTCAGGGGGCGAGAGGAGGGATTTATGTGGAGGCCGTAGACTCCAACCTGAAAAGAGCACAAACTACAACAGGTGTGTCAGTGGAAGGAGGTCCCTGGACACACCAGTGGGAGTGGGGGGCAGGGACAGAGACAAGAAAGGACAAAGACAAAGGATGAGTTGCCAAGAGCACGTGCTGTGTGTGCATAGAAGTCCCAGCTGCAGGGATGGGCTCCACAAAGCAGCCAGAGTGTCGCCTGCTGAGGGCCGAGGGTCTGGCCCAGGGGTGACAGCTGCTCCTGGGTGTCAATGACCTGTTGCGTTTCTGGGCCTGCTCCACTGGCACAGCAGCCTTGGGACAGTAACTTGAGAAAGACAAGTAGCTGATGTCATTGGAGTCAGCCACTGAGGATACAAGTGTCAGCAAAGCTGGGAGATGGTCCTGGGACCCCCACACTGCTAGGAGGAGGCAGGGACAGAGGAGGTGGTTGGACCCAACAACACCACGCATCCCACACCAGGTTCCTTTCTCCTGGGCACAGCTGGACACAGGTGCAGCCTGTGCTGAGCTCTGACCATGCAATGACGATGGCTGAGAAGGTGGCCCAGGACATTGCCAGGAGCTGGTGCACACCGTCCCCTCCCTGGCCTGCAGGACAGAGGGAGCCTCCAGGTGGGACTCTGG
>RJWJ010021920.1:0-27395 GCA_004363605.1 Indri indri | reverse complement strand
AAAAAACTGCACACACTCACACCATCACTCTTCCCTCAATATCTCTGTTCCTTCTTATTCCAGGACTCAGATAATTCCAATAACCAAGACCCTTTCAAACGCATACGTTAACTCCCGCATTTTTTATCCCTCAGTTTATTGCAGCTGACTGAACGTCCTGCGAGGACACTCACACCACGCACACACGCAGCTCTATGCTCGTGGCCACAAACTACAAATCGACAAGACGCAGCGGAGCTGCTGCAAGAGGCGGCGCCCACCCGCGCACACCTGCGGGGATCCGAGCAGGTCAGGCGCCAGCTCTGAGGAGGGACGGCAGATGGGAGGGTGTCATGCGGCGGGACAGGACAGAACATTCTCAAGGGCAGGAATCGATTGGGGTGTAGCTTGTGAACAGACGGCGGTGGGTCCTCGGATCCACAGGGAGCCAGCGCTAGTCACAGGCAAGGGGTCGGCGCAGGCCTCCCAGAGAGGGCCCCCAGGGCGAATGTAAGGAAAATGCTCTGGTGGCCCAGCGGAAAGTAGGCTGGACTGAGAGGACCAGGGGCAGGGGACGTGCTCCGAGCCAGGCGCAATTATCCGGGTCAGAGATCGGAGGGATTGAAGCTGGTGAGCTGGAAAGTGGGGCCGCTGGTGAGGCCGATGGAGGCAGCGAGGTCTGGGAGGAGGCGGCACCTCTGCCAAGGACAGAAATAAGAGAGAGAAAGAGCCTCGGTACCCCGAAGAAATTCGTTCTAGAGAGAAAAAGGGCAGGCCCCTTGCCCTGGTGGGAAATTCCACCAGCAGAGGGGAAAAAACGTGGAACTGCAGTCTCCCTTGCTTTCGTATGCTCAGCCAAAGAACCACAGAAACCACGCTGGTTCAACTCCTTTTTAAAACAGCGGACGGGCTGGTCCTGCTTTGGTGGACTATGCCTTCTATTTGTAGCATCCTTCGCTAACCCGCCCCTTGCTTCCTGCTGGGATTGACCACTGCGAGCTCTTCCTACACACGTTGGCTGCCACACTGATTTCCCTGGGGCCCCGTTGTCATTTAGCTGTAACCATGTCCTTATGTTGTGACCAAATTATTTCCTTTGGGGAATAAGGTAATTCAATGGGACCATAGTCAGGGCATTTATTATACCATTTCTTTGCAATAATTCTCCCGCCAGTACTTTCCTACTGTTTAAAATTGCTAAGGAGAGGCCGGGCGCGGTAGCTCACGCCTGTGATCCTAGCACTCTGGGAGGCCAAGGCAGGCGGATTGTTTGAGCTCAGGAGTTCGAGACCAGCCTGAGCAAGAGCGAGACCCCGTCTCTACTAAAAAAAATAGAAAGAAATTATCCAGGCAACTAAAAATATATATAGAAAAATTAGCCAGGCATGGTGGCGCATGCCTGTAGTCCCAGCTACTTGGGAGGCTGAGGCAGGAGGATCGCTTGAGCCCAGGAGTTTGAGGTTGCTGTAAGCTGACGCCACGGCACTCTAACCGGGGCAACAGAGTGACACTCTGTCTCAAAAGAAAGATTTAAAAAAAAAAATTGCTAAGGAGAGGTCAAGAGTGCCAAAGGTAAAACCCAGGGAGCAGCTGAGGGGCCGGGGGCGAGCACAGGAGGAGAGGGTGAATGAAGGCAGGTCCCAGGACTGTGGGTCCCAAAGCGAATTCAGCTTCGGATGCAGAGCACAGATTCTCCCCTCCTCCCGGCCCCCCGATTGTCACCAAAGGGCTGACTGTCTGGAAACCTTGCTCACATTAACCATTCGGTGGGCAGGAAGCTTCCTACAGGTTGAAGCACGTTGGAGAGAAGGGAAGGTAGTCTGGGAGAATGGCGGCCCAGGCAGGCGGGGCGGGAGAGGGGATGGGGCAGGGAGGTCGGGGAGGTTGGTCTGGGGAAGCAGAGTGGGGGCAGGCAGGAGACCCCGGGAAGGCACTGAAGTGACATCATGTGCTGCACGGGGCCAGGGTCCCACCTCCCAGCATTCACTGCTGCACGACCCTGCCAGACAGGGGGCCTGTGGCCGCCCTGGTTTCTCCCCCCAGCAGAAAAGGACATAAACCTCAGTGCGCGAAAGTCATTCCCTCGGTCTGTTCAGGCAAACTTATCACTGGTGATCCAGGACACTTACCAAAACAGAGCTTCCATGTAACCCTGACCAACAACAGAGATTCTGATAATGTTACCCTGTATGTTAACATCACAGGTCAAAACCGATAGAGATGTTTTATTGACTCTAATTTTTACCGTACTGAATATAGTTTGAGATAAACGCATGCTTCCTGGACCCTGAGCTATCCGGTCAACACCAGTGCGCGCCGGCGGGAGTGCGGGGAGCAGAGGCCCTTGCAGAGATGAGGGCGCGACTCTCGTACTGGCGACTCACTGCCCGTGACCCATGTGGTGTGGGAGGGTGGGTTCTTGGAAGGCTTCACCCTGGAAGGGACATGAGCAGGGATGGCAGAGGAGGGCCAGGTGGGGATTCGCTGGGCAGAGAAGAGAAGGCGGCTCAGAGGGAGGAAACAAGTCCTCGTGCAAAGGCAAAGATCTTGAAGAATATGCAACTAAGTACCAACATAAATAGAGAAAAGGGAACAATATAAGACCCATTAAAGGAGAGTGAATTCCAAAGCCCTTCCGCGGTGGGAGTTAAGGAGCTAACGTTAGTCATGAGCCCTGCGTGAGGGAGCCGAAGGGGGTGTCACTGCCCCAAGGGGGTGTCACTGACCAAGAGCAGGAACAGGAAGAAAGAGCAGGTTTCATGGAAGGGGTTGAGCTCAGTCTCGACTCTGGCTGCTGGACGTTCCAAAGCTGCTCTCTGCTAGGCAGTTATCTAGATTCATCTGGAGACCAGCAAGCAGGATCTGTGCTTAAAAAGAAGAAGAAGAAAGAAGAAAAGTCCAAAATGTGAGTTACTCAGAAAGAGCATCTGAGAAGTCAGCAGGGAGCAGAGCCACTGGCTCACATGTTTCCTGCAGAGTTTTCAGGATGTACGTGTGAGGTGACTGGTTGCAGAGAAAGAAGATCTGCTTGCAGAGACAGGCTACGAGAAAGAGAAAGTGGAGCGCGGACTGTAGACCCACAAGCGTGGCGGCCAAGAGCCGGCGAGCAAAGCGTTTCTGGGCTCTGCACCCCGTGGGCCAGTTGCTGTCTTCCCCACTCTGCAGATGAGAAAGTGAGTCTCCGAGCTAGTAAGCAACTGGTCCAAAATCACACAGCTGTTACCCACTGGAGCTGCAATTCAAACTTACCGCGAGCATGCGCTCTGCCCGCTATGCCGGGCAGCGGCAGGTCGATCATGGGAGAATGGAAAGCTCACACCTTTGGATTCTGGAAAGAGAACAGGTGAGAGGCTGACTGTCTGCCACCTGCAGGAGAGCAGTTCCCGTGGAGCTCGGGAAGGGGAGGCGGATGCAGAGACTGAGGGGAGCACCGCAGGCCGGCCGCTCTTGCAGGAGCTCGGCTGTGGGGGCGACACTCCTTGCCCAGGCTTCGGAGCAAGGACATTTTTTTCTCTCTTTCTCTTTTTTTTTCTGTTGTTGGTGTTCTAAGCTGTGTATGCTCATAACCTGCAGAGAAGGAGTCAAAGAAGGAAACATGGAGGACTCAGGAAAGCAAGACGTGAAACACAGGAAACAACAAAGTATCTAAGAGACAGGAGGTGACCGTGTCAAGATGCAAGAGGGAGGACTTATCCCTGGGTGAGAGGGCGGCGCCTTTGCTTCAGAGACCCTGGAACAGCGGGAAGGGCATTTGTGGGCTCGGGCAGGAAGCTGAAGGAATCCTCTTCCAACATAAGGAAGGGAGCAGGCGCTGAGAGGAGGAGTGGGGAGCGGCCGGCGGGGCAGGGGAGCGGCAGAGTGGCCGCTCCCTGAGGAGGAGGAGGAGGCCGGGCAGAGCGCTGTGCGCGGTGGAGCGCGAGACCACACCTGGTCACGGAGCCAGCAGCGGAGCTCTCCTGTCTCCTTGGCCAGCCTTCGGCTGCAGGTGGGCAGGAGGGGAGAGCAGACAGTGCTTCGGATTCACAGCTGGGCCCTGGCAGAAGGTCAAGGGGGAGAGGGAACAGCCAGGCTGGAGTGACCTTGAGAGGACACTTACGAGAAGAGGGCCGTGTTGCAATGTGTGTTTTATGCACATCTTATAGATGAGAAATTTGAAGTTCTGGGAGTTTAGGAAAATTTTTCAAGGTTTACTTATCCAGTAAGTAATAAAAGCAGAATTTGAACATCAGCCTGCTTGGCTGCAGCGTCCTTCCTCTCACTCACTACACTGTGAGGGGGGCGCCCATGATGGTTGAGAGGACGACGGTGGAGTACCAGGAAGGATGGGTTTCACTGAACAGGAGTCGAGGCCACAGAACACCAAATCCAGGGAAGGTCCGGGTGGGAGAGCCTGCAGAGATGAAGGACCAAGTCCTCGCCAACAGTAAAGCTGGAGCCCTGCCCACAGCATCTCTTCCTTGTCCCCGCTCACTCCTTAACCCAATGCCCTCTGGCTTCCATCCCTCCCGGGAACTTCCTGCCGAGGCCACCCAGCTGGCACACGGCTAAATCTATCAGATGCACGTTAGTCCTCAGAGATTGATCTCTTCTAGCCGCTTATCTCCAGGTCTCAGCCTCAATGTCATAATGGTCATCATCTCCAGAAAATTCCCTGATACTAAGACAGGGTGAGCAGCCCTTGTCTGTGCCCCCAAAGCTTTCTCCTCACCTCCGTCACAGCTCCGCTGCTCTGCTGTCTCTCTCCGTGGGTTACAAGCAATCGCAGAGCAGGACTCAGGTTTCTTCACACGTTCTTTGCACTCCGGTACCCAATGCAAAGAGGGTATTCAATAACCAGTGACTAAATAAACGCGAATAGCCGACAGAGTAAGTGGATGAATGGCGTCTGGACATCCGCATCCTTCTCTTCCTAGTAGGATGACTGACTGACCCACGTCCACCTCCTCAACTCACCGCCCTCATTCACACACTCCTCAACCACGTTCTGACACTGACACCTGCTGTCCCTTCCAGGGCGCAGAGGTTTGGGGCCACTCACGCCCCTCCTTCCTGTCTGCTGCCCCAGCCTCTCCTTTGGTGGACACAAGGCTGTGTACATAACACCCGCTTAGAATAACCCAATGACCGGTCACCCCAGGAAGGAGCTGGGGGCGTGGTGCAGGGAAGAGCACCAAACCAGCAATCACACATCAGGCTCCAAGTCCCTGCTCCGTTCCCCATGCGGGCCTCCCCACCCCGCTGGCCGACACGGAGGTGAAATAGATGGTCTTGTAGCCCCTTGCCAGCTTCTGCAGGTCACTGGCAAGTCCATGTGCAACACACTTAATGACATTTGATAGCTATTGGATAATTTTCTTATCATGAAGATAATTACTAGGTAATTCCACTACCTGATACCATCACACAGTATTCACAAAGTGCCTTGCCAAGCACGGGGAGGAAATCACAGTTTTAAAAAATAACAGTGATGCTTATTGAGCACTGCTGGATCCAAAGTTTTAGATTATCACAGGACACGATCCTTGTTCCTGTGAACCCTGGGTTCTCACTGGGAGTGTTCCAGTTACCCACAAATCCAAACTTGGTAAAAACCACCACCACTTCATTATGTCTCATGATTTTGTGGCTCAGGAAATTTGACGAGGTTGGGTTGAGTGACTTTCTGCTCCCCATGGCATCGCAGTAGTCACTTGGTGGTGTTCAGCTGGCAAGTGGGCTCTTATGGAGGGACCAAGCTGGCCTCATGCACATGTCTAGTGACTTGGAAGACATGGGGCTGGCCCAGTCGGGACTGTCAGTCGGACAGAGCTCCTACATGCGCCTCTCCAGCATGGTGGCCACAGTAACAGGACATCTCATATGCTGGGTCAGGACGCCAAGAGCGGGTGTTCTGGAAAACAAGGCAGAAACTGCATGACCTTTTACGCCCTAGAGTCACACAGCATCACTTCTGCTATATGTTAATATTATTGTTCAATGCGGCCCACCCAGATTCAAGGGGAAGGGACAGAGATGTCACCTCCCAATGGGAGGAGTGTCAGAAAATCTGCAGCCATGTTTTAAAACCTCCACAGGGAGAAGTAATATTCAAAAAGGAACCTCTTAAAAAGGAACTTCTTTAAAAAAAAACTTGACCTATATGTGAGTGTTTATAGCAGCTTCATTCATAATCACCAACAACTGAAAATAATCCAAGTGTCCCTCAATGGCTGAATGATAAACAAGCCGTGGAACATCCATACAATGGACTACTACTTAGCAGAGAAAAGACTAGTTACTGGCGCACACAATACCTTGGCTGAATCTCAAAGGTATTATTTTGAATAAAAGAAGCCAGTCTCACAGGTTATGTACCCTGTAATTTCATTTATACAACATTCTCAGAAAGACAAACTACAGGGATAGAGGTAGTTCAGTGGGCACCAAGGGCTTGCAGGGATGGTGCGACTGTAGGGGAACAGCCCCAGGGTGTCTAGGCAGAGGTGGGATGGTTCTGGGTCCTGAGTGTGGTGGAACAGTACACTCCCCCAAAAAGTCACACTCACTGTGTGTTAATTTAAAACATAAAATAACCTTGAATCAAGTAGCAGTTGACTTCTTCTGGACTGAATACATGAGCACAGAAGCAATTCTGAATAACAGCCTTCCCACAAGGCACCAAGGAAGGGCCTCAGTCTGCTCGTGCTGCTATAGCAAAATATCTGAGACTCGGTGATTTACAAAAAATGGAAATTTATTTCCTCACAGTTCTGGAGGCCGGGAAGTCCAGGATCAAGGCCCTGGCATTGGGTGAGGGCCTTCTTGCTGAGTCATCCCATGGCAGAAGGCAAGAGGGCAAGAGATGGTGAGAAAAAGAGAAAGAAAAAGAGAGAGAGAGAGAAGGCCAAACGTGCCCTTTATGAGGAGCCCATGCCAGAGATACTCAGGGCCTAATTACCTCTTAAAGGGCCTACCTCTCAGTACCCTTGAGAAAGCAATTCAATTTCAACATGGCTTTGGAGGGGACATTCACCATGAGCAGGAAGTGAGGAAGGAACCCTCTCCTTCTCCTCACCCTCTCGCCAACAGCTCAGGAGATTCATCCCCACACTGCTCTGGGGAATGGAGTCACATTGAGTCCTGCCGTGTTCCCACCAGCACGAGGAGACAGAGGCACAGGGGGATTCTGGAGCCTGCAAGAACCAAGTCAGCATGCTCTGAGTGCAGTGACTTCCTGGTTACCGGAGCACCGCAGGCCGTGCCGGCGCTTGACAGCAGGCACAGCGACACCAGCCAGAACTTCCCAAACCACCTCCCCAAGTTTCACTTTTCAGCAGTTAAAACATTTGTCAAAAAGGATTTAATCCTAGTGTTGTAAAGTGTTATGTCAGACACATTTGGCTCAATATTTTTAAAAGTTCTGTGAAATGGCTACTCCCGGTGGTAATTCAATTATGTTACTATGGCTTTAAACAAAACAGCAACTAAAAAGATCATATTTTGATGTACCAGGAAAAATCATTTTGAACCAGAGTCGTGAATACTTTTGCAAAAATAATTAAGCCCGACTGTAAAAGGGATCCCTAAAGTGAAGAATCAGAAAACCCGGAAGTCAAAGGAAGGACGAATACAAAACAACGGAACGCAGAGGTTGTGATATGGACACCCAATTGTGGAAGAGAGTGGCTTTCCTTGGGAAAACCCTCAACTCATTCTGCCTCCGCCTCTTGTCACCACATTTTGTGCCTTTGAACAGGAGTAGTGTGAAAAACAGTGCTTACTGTAAATGCAAATTGTAGACAGTAATTGCCATGAGTCAAAACGTATGTGTAAGTAAGGTAAGTTCGTGTATGTGAAAGAGCGTTTGCTAAACGTTAAGAAAAAATGGTGGCCTTGGTGGGGTGCAGGGAGGGGAGCAGGAACCCCAGTGCAAGGCTGAGAGGACCATCCGCGAGGCCGGGGCCTATGCGGGGACACGGTGGGCAGGCGACGTGGAGGAGAGGGTGTTAGGTTCGCCTGGATGTTCCCTGGCCGCCTGTTCCCAGGGTCAGGAGTGAGCACTGGTACCAAGTCGAGCAGACAGCAGACACAGAGCAATTTTATACAGTTTATCACATAAAAGAAAGAATGAAAGGAGGGAAGGAAGCTACACAGGGCGAAAACAAGCTCCGGAGGGCGGGACAGGTCAGTCTCCACGAGTGGAGAAAGGATGAGCCCAGCTGCCATTTATAAGTCCACTAGTTTGTCCCGCCTTTCTCCCATCAGGATTGGTTGTCGTTTCCTGCCTTTTGAAGTGATTGACAGGTCTGGGTTCTAGAGCAGTTTCCTTACACACGCGTCTTCCCCAGAATTCTTCACGACGCTCCACCCATGCTATGCTAATTACATGGTAATGAGCTCCACGTCAGTTAAAAGTTACTGGGAAGTGTTTACTGTGTATGTTCCCACGAGGAAAGAGTTCCCGCTGCAGTTTGGTTCCTAGCTACAGTTCGGTTCCCCTCTCCCCGCTTAGCCATTTCCTTGCCACCTGTTCGCCCTCCACCAGCCCCAACAAGGGGACATGGAGGTGAGGGGACACGGCGGGAGGGAGCAAGGCGGCGTGGAGAACGTGGTGGGCAGGCAGACAGCATTGCGGGGTGAAGAAAGGAGTCATGGCGGGCAGCCTCGCCAACAAGCCCCTCCCTTGCCCCATGCGGACCGCTGGTGCCCGGATGTCGCCCTGTGCCCCCACCGCACCCAGAGGAGGAGATGGAAACCTGGGGCCAGCCTTAGGTTTCCCCGAGGGCCACCTCTGCTTTCTTCGTCCTTGCACGCTTCTCCAGAGCATTTGCGTTACCATCGCCTTGGCGGGGTATTGCGGGTCATGCCCTCTCGCTGTCTTCATTTTTATTCATTTATTTGCTTGTTTGTTGCTGGCAAAAGAAGAATAAGCAATTTTTTAAAGAAGCCGAGTTGTATCTTTTGTTCTTGGTCCCCAAGTCATCCTAGGGGAGAACTGTCAGGAAAAGTGCAATTAAGAATCTTCAATAGGCTTTTTAACTGTTTACTCAACGCACACAATGTAGAATTCTAGAGGGGGAAAAAGACAGGCAAAGAATAAAGCGGATCATATTATGATAATCAGAGACCCCAGCAAAAAGAACACGCAGCCCTCACGATCCTGTGAGGCTCACATAACGTCATACGCAACACGTAAAATAACTCCTGCGGGAATTATAAGGACAAATAAAATAAATGTGGATCCTTGGATGTTTCAATGTAACTATTTTAATATACGTTTTTGACAGACCATGTACATAAAAATGAGGATATAAAGGATCTGAATAATAAATACTTGGTCCTTGGTTCAGACCGTTTTGGAATAGTGCCTCAGAGGTACACAAAGCAATTAATCATTATTTCGATTACCAAGAAGAAATGAAATGTTAATTCCAAATCTTCACCATAAAACCCACCTCTCTGTTTAGTCTGGAGAGATCCACTCAGAGAGACGGTGAAGTACACAGTCCCCAAGATCAGACCAAGTGCACCTGGGTCTGGCTCTGGTCACTAGCAGAGTGGCCCTAGGCACCTCTCCCTGCCTTGGTGCTAGTCCTCTTGAAAATAGGGAACGGCAACTTGGCCTCAAAGTTCTGTACTAGGGATTACAGGATATGCACATAAAATAGCAAATGCACTGTCAATACTAGCCATTATTATTACTACTAATAGTAGTAGTAGTATTAATATTACTGTTATTACTAATAGTAGTAGTATTAATACTACTGTTGTTATTACTAGTAGTAGCAGTAGCATTAATACTACTACATGGTCCTGGGACTTAAAAACAATATTAAAAAAGAAAAAAGCGGTTGGTCTGAGAGATGTATGACTTCACGGCCATGAGGGAGTGGTTATCACAGAAAGGCAGCAAAGCACAGGGAAGGCCCTCTCTTCGCATTGCTCAGGGTATTCACGGTACACGTAAGAGAAAGCCCAGCTCGGCACGGCCTGCAAACAGTTAAAACACGTAACTAGAAGTCCAACAGTTGAGACAGCTCCAGAATTGGTTGACCCAAGTTCCCTCCAACGGCACGGAATTCTACATTTCTTTCTTTCTGCCAGTGTTAGCTCCACCTCCTCATGGTCTGTGGAAATCAGATTCCATGCTCCCCCATTCCTGCCCAGTGAGAGGCTCCACTGTAGGAAGAGACAGGGCTGATCAGCTGAAGCCAACCAGCATCCACGGCAAGAACTGGGATGGGTCCTCAGCTTCATCCCAAATAGTAGAAGACAGAAAACAGGAAAAATCCAAGAGAAAATGTGGGCTGGAATAAATGCTGAATAGTTAACCCCGGGGGCTGCTGTCTCCCTCAGTGGGTTTCTCAGAACACAAACACCAGATAATAGTTCACCGTGTACACTACACACATCCTTTGAGACAAATTTGCCACATGTGAGTGTGGCCAGTTCTGCACGAAGGGCAGTCAGTGAGCTATTCTGTCAGAAACCACTTACTAATTTAATGAAATGCGCAGAGATGACGACTGCCTCCTCCCATGTTCCCTTTCAGCCCAGGGTTTCTGTGCCGGGTCCCATGAGACTCCACATCGATGGTTCCACCATCTCAAGAAGGGGATGTGGCCCCCAAGGCCACGGATCTGCTGAGACCACAATGGGGTCAGGAGGCCCAGGCCTGTCCCAGGCCCTGGCTGGCTCCAACCATCCCACTTCCTCAAATTAGTAGTTCTAGTTTCATAAATTACACAGCTTACTAAATTCATCCAAAATTCTGACAAAGCCTTTTTTCCCTGAGTCTGGTTTATTTCCAAAGGTGAAAAAGTCTAAATTATAAAATATTGCAATGTCTCGATGAAAGTAAACAAGGGAGAATTAGGTGAAAAATCATGGAAGTTTACAAAAAACCCTTCACAGAATACAGAATTCCCGAGAGCATTTTGTCTGGTTTAAATTAATAACTCACTCTATGCTTAAAACACAATTTGTATGGATCCTCCACATAATGAGGAAGGTCACAGTGTGACCGGGTGTGTCACATGGCCTGGGGCCCTGCTCACTTTCTCCCTTGCGGAAGGAGGGGCTCTCCTGACGTTACCTGGTGGCGCCCGCTAGCAGCACAGGACCCACCCCTCTTGGACTCTCAGGAACCTTTAACTCCACATCTAGCTTGGGGTGAAAATACCTATGGGCCCTGTCTTCTGCATCTTTATCTTTAAAATTTTTTAAAAAACAACAATATAAGTATCCCCAAGACATAAATAAACAAGAGGCCAAAGATAGAGTGAGACGATATTTCTTAACCGACTTAGGCAGAATCGCTCAAAGAATCGGGGCTCAAAGAAAATATTAATTTAACCCTGTGTTTACCCTCTTGGGAACATGAAGGGCCATCTGTTTAGTGGCATCTGTTTAGTGGCATCTGCGTACCTTTTCAAGCACAGCACTCAGCCAGGCCCTCAGGGAAGGATTTTACAACTGCTCAAATGTGTTTTCTACCTCTGTGCAAAGATCACAAGGACACATTGCCTTCAAGAGCATTGGTCGCCCCCGGTGTGGGATCAGGGTTCTGTTCACCAATAAAGAAAAGGTGAGGACTGTTCCATCTTTTGCTGCGCTCTGGAGTAAATGGCAGAAATTATCTGTTCCGTGAAAGATGGTGCCTACTTCAGTAGGTGACTGTGGGAGGACTTGCGAGCTGTATTTTAGCTACAGGAGAAAATAGACAAGTCCCCCTGAGGGGCCTCCTGCACTGCAAGGGAGTCCACGCACAGGCCCTCGCTGCTGCTGAATGCCTGCCACATGCAAGCAGCTGAGGTCCTGGTGGCCTCTCAGAGGCTCACATTGTGTAGCGGCATCGGTGTTCCCTCCCTGGTCACCACCACCTCCCCTGCGCTGAAGTGCGAGAAAAGTAAGAGTAGAACGCCAGAGCACCGAGGACAAGGCAGTGTCTCCGTGATGCCCTGGGCTCCCTGTCACAGAAATCTGAGCTCACGCTGAGGCCAACAGAGGGACAAAGGACACGTGAAGGGAGAGAACAGCCTTGGGTATATTGGTGCCGGACTGTGAATCTCTCTGGAGTCTCTCCTACGGGAAATGGGAAACCACCGAAGGTGCAGCGAAGGGAGGCAGATTAACGTCAGGTCGGCAAGAGGGACAGCATCGTGGAATTTAATTGAGAAAGACTGAAAAGTTTGCTGTTTTTCCAGGAGTACCTGCCAAACGTGACACTTTAGCAAGACGGGAGCCTGCTGCGGACCGCCAGAAAGGGTCTCTACTGAGACGTCTAAATCCTTCCTCTGGATGTCGTGTTGTACTATGAAACCATTTCTAAAAATTCCTTTTCCATTTCTAAAATTCCCCGACCCTGTCATGCTGTGATGTCATGGTTGTTTTTTGTTCATTTTTCCATGTGTTTCTAAAGAGGAATAAGTGATAGGGGATAGAATATTTACTGATTATATGCAAGCCATAGAATATATACACATTATGTGTATGTTAAAAATAATCATTCAGTGCACAAAAATGTTTCCGTTCCAATCATCCTGGCTATGTACTGTCCTATAGAAAATAATATTATTTCCATTCTATGTGCTGAATTAAATGCAACTGGCCAAAATATGGTACGTATCATGGTTCCCATGCTAAACTAAGTTGGTTTTAATGAAATAAAACAGCTGGGAGTAGAATGGTGGTACATGTTCCCTGGTACCCAGTTCTTGAAACCATTCACATCAAGTTGCCAAAGTGATTTTCCAGCCTTGTAGGTCACAGTCTTTATCATGATTTTATCACAACCATATTTATCACGGGTGGCATTTATGGAGTGTGCGGAGCTCTGCTGGGTGCCTGTCATATGTAACCTCACACAACCCTGCAGAGTGGGTGCTCACTGCCCTGGTAGGAAAACTCCAGTTTAGAGCTTTGTCTCTGACTTACAGAAACTGACTCATGGATCCCGGCCAGGAGCCCTGTTAAACAACACCCAATCTTTTCGAGATAATTTGTTAGTGAAGGAAGTACCGATCTTCAGTACTTGGGCAGGCTGACCTCTCAAGAACTCATTTCTTCAGGCATTCAACAAATATGTGTTGAGCACCTGCTACATGCCAGATGTGGCCCTAAGCACTTGGGGTGCATCAGTGAGCCAAGTGTGCCTGGCCTCGAGGAGCCCACACTCTAGCAAGGGAGGGCAGCCTACGAGCAGTGGGTAATAATTAAGCCGATCAAGTGGTACGCCGCGGAGATTGGCACTGCAGCACAAGCAGCAGCACAGGACGGTTGTGGGGACACGGGTTGCGATATTAAGGAAGGTCAAGACAGGCTTCAGGGAGGAAGGACATCTGAGCAAAGGCTTGAGGGGAATATCTGAGAGGAGCGCTCCAGAGGCACCAGGCAGTGCGCATGTTCCCAACACGGCGCATGCCTGTGCCCCAGAGGAACAGCAAGGACGTAACTGAGGATGGACTGGAAGGAGGGAGGGGCACAGACACAGGAGATCAGAGACCGCAGAAGGACTTAAGGACAGTTGGAGGAATTTCAGCCTTTGCTCTCAGCGTGTTGGGAGGCATTGTAGGATTTTGAGGAGGAGGGTCGCCAGCTCTCTGACATTCTAATGATCACTCTGCTCTGTTGAGAGCAAACTACAACAGGGTAAGGAAGGAAACAAGAGGAGCTGTTGAGAAGCTCTCGCAATAACCGTTAGGAATGAGGTGGCAGTGTCTTGGAGCCGCTGACAGCAGGGTAGGGAGGTGGTTGGATTCTGGACATCTTTAGAAGGTAGAGACAGCCAGATTTCCTGATAGCTGTTGGGTATTTGATCAGATATCATAAGCATATATATCCTTTTTTAACAGAACAGGGTCCAGGAAATCAACCTGGACCTGACAGTGGTCCAGGAAGTCAATTAGCTGTGGAAATGACTTTCGTTGAGTTGGTCTGTTGAGGATGCTTCCATGAGAACCCGGGCCAACAAGCTTAGGTTTTCAGAGCATAGCAAGCTCTTGTCTAAGTACGACATTGCCCTATCATCCAGAGGTCATGAAGGATTTCCCTTACACATCATTAGAAATCAGCTGGGATTTTAGAAGGGCTAAGTCATTAGCAGATGAAAAATTGGAAGTTAAAGTTGGTACATGGACCTGGCACCCCCCGACAAGCAGGGAAGCTAAAGCAAGTGCATAGCCTTGAACACAGGGCCACAGTGACCGCAGCCGGTGCTGGAGCTCAGGGGAGATCACTTTCCCCAAGGAACTGCCCCCTCTGGATAGGGTGCTGTGGCCTGGAACAAGAGCCCGTCACCACCTTCCCCAGCGCTCTCAGGGACCCACAGTGCACCAGTAGCCGCTGGGTCTCCCGTCCAGTCTCGGCCTGCTCACGCCGCTCACACACGCGCACTCAAAGACAGCAGGATGCCCTGGAGCCGATGGAGTCCCAGCCGCCTGATCCAGGACTTGGCAACATTTCTCTGTAAAGGGCCAGGCAGTAAGTATTCGAAGCTTTGCCGCCATACAGTGTCTGTCACAAGTTCTCAACTCTGCTGTTGTAGGGTGGAAGCAGCCAGAGACAATAAGAAAACAAATGAGCCTGGGCATCTTCCAATATCACTTTATCTAAGAACACTGGAATTTGAATTTTATGTAAGTTTCACATGTCACCAAATATTATTTTGATTTTTTTCAACCATTTAAATATGTAAAAACCATTCTTACCCGCTGGCCAAACAAAAGCGGGCAGTGTCTGGAATTCGGCCCTCTGGCTGCAGTTTGAGGACCCTCAGACCAAAGCGGGGGTCTTGAAAGGGCCCGCGGGGGCTCACATCTGGCCCTTGGGGGACCGTGGTGGAGGGGACCCCTGCACCCTGCTCCCGCAGCTGCAGCCAGGCGGCTCTGGCATCTGGTTCGTGCCACAGGAGGCCTCAGCGTAGCCGTGACCGCATGCAAGGCGCGGGCGGGCGCTCGCTCCGAGGCACAGCGCGACTCACAGGGCACCTCTGCCCACGGCACTGCATCGCCACCTGCTGGAAACGGCTGCAGCGACGCACAGGTGTGCACCGGCGTGGATGTGAACGACGCCCTCTGGAGTTCTGAGATGCAACATTGGCTCCAATTAAGCAGTGGCCCTGCGCTCAGGAAATACCGAGGAGGAAGCAACTAATTCCCAGGAGTCCCAGAAGTCGTCATGCAAATGACGAAACGATCTCTACCGCTGTACTTCTAGAATTTGGGGGCGAGGAAGCAGGAGGGCCAAGGGAGGAAGTGCGAGGGAAGACGCCCCCTCCCTGCTCTTACCTAGTCTCCACGGGCCTGGCCCGGCCTCCGCCTACATGGCAGGTGTCCCGCAAACGGAAGGAAGTGACAGTCCCACAAACCCGCCTGGACCCGACTGGAAAGCCGAGAGGGGACGAGCCCGGCGGCACCTCCTGACGCGCACGTCCCACGACAACACGCAGCTGAGCGGTCCGCACGGCGCTGGGTGCTGTTCACTCTGAAAGGACCCACAGGCACAGCCACGAGTAGCTGAGTCACGCTAAGCTGTTCACCAACTCTGACCTGGGCCAAACCGGCCCTCGTCCTGCCTTGGTTTCTCTGTCCCACGAGGACGACACTGCAAGACGTTGCTGCCTCCCAGAGCGGTGACAGTGGACCCGCACAGCGCTGTAACCTGGCCGGCGATCCTGGGGCCGGCAGGCTGGAGAGGGAAGAGGAGGCGAAAGGAAAGGGTGGGTTAAACTAGGACCTGGGGCGCAGCGCAGAAGCCACGGCACACCTGAGACAGCGCGGGCAGGGCCCCGGCTCCAGGGCCTGGCAACGGATCCCGGGTGTCAAAAGAAAAAGGGAAAGGGTCAGAGACTGAAGCCAAGGGATATGTGCAGAGACCGTGAGGCCCACCGTGTCTGATTTAAAGCCAAAACCTTTGCCACTTGCTGCAGGGAGCAGGAAGAAAGAAACAGGGCGATCTGTTTGTTTTGCCCCAGGCTCCCACGCGTTTAGGACAAGGGCCCTACAGCTGTGCCAGGACCCGGGAAGGCTTGGGAAGCCCACGGTGCGCGGCGGCTGGACCTTGGGAGGCCCGGGACCCACAGAGCCCCACGTCTGGCCTGAGGACAGGGAGGGGCCCAACATGCAGACCTCAGGCGCAGCTCTGGTATCACAAAACTGTCCCAGGGAAGAGCGAGCAGCCCCCAGTGTTGTGACAGCTGCAGAGGGCAGCTCGGCGTGAAGACGCCTGGGTGGGGACAACGGTCCTTTGTGGGAGCGAGGCAGGTCTGCGTGGGGAGGGCAGTGCGAGAGGGCCAGGTGGCCCCTTCAGCTCCCTCCAGGCCCCTGCGAAGGAGACCCCACACAGAAAGGCTGAGTGTCGTGGCTCAAGCAACCCCTCAGCCACCATGAACTGACCAAGCCCTTGATCGGCTTTGAAAACTGGTTTCTATCTCTCCCTCCACTCACCATGATCAAACTTCCGCACCAAAGCAGCTGTGCAGGAGCGTGGGGTTTCTCTGGGCCCGCTGTGTGGTAGAGACTGCCTTCCTAGCACACACAGGGCAACGAATGGCCCAACACGGTGGCAGACCAAGGCCAGACCAGTGTTCGACCTCCCTCCGGCCCAAGTCAGGAAGGCAGGAGTCCCACTGGGAGCCGGCTCAGGCTGCCTCTCCCCTGCCCGCTGCTCCCATCGCCCTTGGCCACCAATGCAAGGCCCACTGTCCTCAGGGCCAGGCGCTGCCCCTGGCTGCTCGCCAAGCCATGGGCACAAAATCCTCCCCTGTCCCCGCAGCCCACCGTACCCCAGAGCCCAGATTGTAATTCTTAGTGGGATTTTTCTGAAGACCCAGGAATAAGCCAAGGGAAGTGCCACAGAGAAGAGCTTTGAGGCAGGCCTTCATCTGCCCCAGAGTCCCCTCGATGACACCCGCCAACTCACTCAGGACGGCCTCCACGTGGCCGGGTGTGACCCGCCCACCAGCACTAGTCAGGCTGCCACTCCTGTAGAATAGTTCTAATTTGTTTGGAACTCAAACGTTTGGGGGTGTCTTTATGGATCTTTCCAGATATCCCAACCCCTCTCAAGTCCATGCTCTGCTCTAGGACCCACGATGCCCCAGGTGACAGTAAAGGCCCATTCCCCTCAAGAGAAGCCCCATGGACTCAAGGCATGGTCTGGCCTTGAGGCTGTGCCCTGCCCATGCCTGGACAGCACACGGGACTGAGCTCGGCCTGTCCCTCCACCTCTGGAGAGCTCCTGCTGG
Organism: Indri indri; assembly: GCA_004363605.1. Taxonomy (NCBI): domain Eukaryota; kingdom Metazoa; phylum Chordata; class Mammalia; order Primates; family Indriidae; genus Indri; species Indri indri. The sequence continues at coordinate 10,192 of RJWJ010021920.1, read as the reverse complement.
CCCAAGGGCCTTCCCTTCCCCAGACAGTCAGAGCCAGACTCACGGATGCTCTGGGGACAGGAGTCACCGCGGAACCAGAAAAGAACGAAGGTGCATCCTGGCTTCTCATCTCAGAAAGAGCCGCCCAGGTGTGAGACCAAGATGCAAAGGTGATGAAGTAGGAAGATGCAGGGTTGGTTTGTTCACGGTCCACCGCCACTGCCGTCCTTACCCACAGTGCGCACAGATGCGCGACATGAGAAGCTAAGTGTGTGCCTTCTTTATACTTATGACCATGTGTGTGCCTGTTTGTGTGCTCGTGTCTATGTGTGTCTCTGTGTGTCTGTGTCTGTGTGTGTGTGCATGTGTCTGTGTCTCTGCCGCCTCCCCTCTGGGTTTCAGAGGCGCTTTCTAGTCCCAGAAGAGAAGCGGCTCCCTCTGCGGGCCTCCCAGGCTGAATGCTGACAACAGTCTGCGCTAGCATCTTTTCCTGGTCGCAAGTCCACTTTTATTTTTCCTGAAAACCATGCCGTATTATCAATTCATGCTGTGAAGTCCGTGTCTTTTTCTTTTTCCACCAGGACCCTGCAATACTCATTCTGATGTTCCCTCCAGTGGAGGGTGGGCAAGCCGAACGCTAGCATTTCAGCCTCCACAGTCTTGCTCTCCCAGGCCTGTGGCTAAAATGAACAGCCCTGCCTTATCCCGGCTTTCTCCAAAGAGGAAAAGGAGGGAAAAAGAAATTTTTTAAAACTACTGCACCCTCTAGTGGTCGCAACTGAGGCCAAGGACACCAAAAATATCTATCAAATTTCCCAAAAGTACTTGTTACAATTAATCATATTTGCTTATAATATTACAAAAAATACATACCTTGGCTAGTCTCCTTTTTAATTATAACAAGGTTTGTACATATTTATCTTTTTTCTTGGTCAGATTTTTAGTGGGTTGTCTTTTTCGAGGTTTATAATTTTCCGTTTTGATATTTTCTAATTTATTTCTCTTTTACTAATATTATTTTCTTTGTATTATATTTCTTGGAATTCCCCCTTCCCAAGAAACGCAAATTTAATTTTTTGTTATTTTGTTTTCTTTTTTATTTATTGATGATTAAAAACACTGAATTTTTCTCTCATGTATTGCTTTGAAAAGTATTACAGAATTTTACATGTAGTGTTGTCCCTTAATAAACAGTATGTTGCTATCTTCTTTAACTTCCCACTTTAGCTAATTATTATTTGGGACAGAACTGAGCAGATTTTAAATGGCATGATTTTGTTAATTCCTGTTGAAACATTAATTGCTACTAGTTTTGCTATATTGTGTAAAGGGCTGTAAGATTTTTTTAATAATATATTGGTTCTCCTTATCTCATAATAAATTATAATATTTTGTAAGAATTTCAGACACTGAAAAATCTCCAAAGCTCAGAATCTATCAATTAATTCTATTTTATTGCTTTGTAATCTGTACCTACCTTTGGCAACTTGACTAATATAAACTAATAATGGTGAATCAAATTACCTAACTAGCGTATTCAGCCAAATTTTTCTTAACTCTCAATGTTGTGTCTGTATGTCAAAAAGTACCAAAATTCATAAAATTTCAAAAATATTATCCTTAATGTTGATCGTAACTTTTGTTAAATGCTGTTCACATATATCTTGCCGATTTCTGTTGACAAAACCATGCTTTTTTAATATTGACATTGATGTCAGTGCCTGTGTTCCTATTTGGTAAAGGCTTTCTGGGGTTTTTTTTGTTTTTTTTTTTTCCGGGTGCACCTGTACTATTCAGTGCATATCCCATCAGGAACACCTGGAGAATTGGAAGGAGCCGGCCTTGCCCCAGACCGGGGCAGCATCCCAGACACACCGGCCCGGAGATCCTGGACACGCGACGTAACTTCCTAAGCCGTGGAGAGAAGAGCGGTGCGCACCAGAAAGGGTCGAGTTACTGATAACACGCATGGTATCTGCATGCACATGTCTGTTTCCAAGAGCAACACCTGAGGCCATTCTCGGGAGCTTTCGTGTATTCACTGTGGTTAGTGTCTGTCGGGTGCCTCCTGTGCACAAGGAATTGTGTGTTTTGAGCAAATCAACACCTAGGGGCCTACCGTGGAACTCCAGGGCAAAGTCCACGCAGACAGGAGCCAGGCCCGCGTGGACGGGGGAGACGGCGGGTCACAGAGGACCGGGAGGGTGCGGTGGGGCCCGCGGGCCACCCTCCTGGTCTCTCTGCTGCCTGGGGATGAGGGAGCTGCCTTCCTGTTGCTGCTCTCTTTTACCAGGCTGGAGCAGGAAATCGGCCGGCGTGTGAGGCTGTGGTTGTTATCCTCGAACAGGATCGGCCTCATTTAAAATATATCTAAAAACGGCAATGAACACACAAGGCTTTACGTGCCCTTTATGGACGTGTAGGACTTTAATGTGTCTGTCTTCCCTCAGTCCACCCTTTCCTATTCTCTTATTACTGAGTCTGTGATCTTACGTGCTGGTTTAAAGGACCCTGTCTTCTCTGCCGTTACACACGTGTGTGTGTGTGTGTGTGTGTGTGTGTGTGTGTGTGTGTGTGAATGTTTTGCATCCTTTTGGCCCATCAGACTTAAAAGTAAATCCCTTTCCTATGGGGTTTTCTTCAATGATTTGGGTGATTTACTTCAATCCCCCATCCCTTCAAGCAGTCTTGGGGCCCACCACAAGCTTTCAAGCTCCCATGAGACTGCGGATGCTGCTGTGGTCCCTGATTCCGGTGGCACCTCTTCTGGCCTCCCTGGAAGCTGACCCTGAGACAAAGCTTGGGGCCAGGAGTTTGGGAAGTGCCGCCAGTCGGTGGGAAGGAGCGCCAGCCAAGGGCGTGTGAAAAAGCGGGTTACGACTGTGGCACATGGGGTGCGATCCCACTGGGGCCTCTGCGAGAACCTAGAGCAGCCCTCAGAACTGTCTCATGGACACGGGGTGAGCTGGGACATCTCTCCATGAACTCATTGGATGAAGGTGGCTCCTGGAAACATTAAATCCCCGGCCACACTCAGAGGGCAGGCAGATTCCTTTGGCCAAAGGAAGCCCTCAGGCAAGGAGCTCAGGTTCTTCGGGTGGGAGCCCTCGGCATAAGAGAAACTGCCACTGAAGCTTAAGGTGAACCAGGGGACGTGAAAGGGACACCAACAGCATTTGCTGCACATGGAATTTCATAAAGTCCCACAGGGGCATCGGGGGCTCTGCCGCCTGAACATGACGATGGCTGCGTGATGGCGCCACTTCACCGAAGTCTCAGAGCCTGCGCCATGAGAACTCCCTCCCATGAAGACCTCCAGGTGTATGAACAAGAACAGCAACTTCTCCTTAGAACAGCAACTTCTTTACTTGTAGAAAGATTACAGAAAAAAAAGTCTCTAATTTTATTAGCAAGTACTGTTAAAATATAAAATGATTTCCAATTAAATGTTTTAAATTTTTATAGACATTCTGAAAATATTATTCATCAAAATATAGGAAAATACTTTTTGGCAGCTCGTTTTATGAGTTAAAAGCAACTCATTTCAACTCTTAGTACAGTGAATTTTATGTTAAAGGCATTTTAGTTAATAAACTGGTAAGTTCAGAATCAAATGCTATAAAAGTCCTAAATAAAAGTTTGCCAACATTTGAAATGTTAACAGACTACAGTACTTTTTCATGATTAGAACCTTCCGTTGGAAGGATTTTAGGAATAGAGAAGACAAAAGTACATAAAGGGATGTGTTCGCATGTGCATGTTGACATATTTCCTATATATTTAAACGTTTAAAATGAACAAATATGTTCCAAAAATGCCATAGCATAAACCATTTTCACAAAGTCCATTTTTGCAGTGCTCTGAAAACAGCAGTCTTTGATAATGCAAAGCATTGGTTTAGCCTTCACCCTGTAATTTATCTTTCCTCTTTTTAAGTAAGCATTGGGACTTCTGTTTTCAGAAACTTAATAACCATCAAGGCAAGTTCAACTGCCAGGAAAATACACCACATTCGATACGTCTGGTTCCCATAATGAAAAGTGCACTCAATGCATAGCAAACCTATCAGAATTGAGGCCTTGGAAAGATACCCCTGTCGCCAAACTACGCCACCACCCCCTCTGCTAGAATTACATAAATGTGCTTAATACTAAAATGGAGTTTTCTAAAACAAAACAAGTCAGTCAAGCTGTTTTTTAAGTCCTGAAGAACTTAGATCTTGGCAAAACATTTCAGACATTTTTAAGAGCTCTGGGCTCTAGACAGATGCATGTGTGTCCAGATCGTGGTTGGGCTCTTTCAAGACAGTGGTTCTATGTTGGGCTTAATCCCCATTGTAGTTAGAAGAAACCTCATGGTCATTATAAACCCTCAGTGCAGATGAGATAACTTCAGGTCTTAAACTGACCAGTTTTGTTCTGTTGTGTTCTTATACAGGAAACATTGAAATATAAAGAAAGAAACGTTCATCAAATTCCATGTGCTAAATACAAAATGCCACTTTACTAGAAACAATCCCTTCTTTGTCTTGGGAGAAGAACGATTTTTATCTTCAAAGTGCAAAGACTCATGGGTTTCAGATTCATCGCAAAAGTTAAGGCCAACTGCAAAGTTAGGGGAACAGTCCATAAGACTGCCCTTGCTTCTGAAACCAGCTGCAAATTTGGGGGGTTCCTGAAACCACCCTTAGTTTTAATAATTTGCTAAAAAGACACAGAACTCACTGAAAGCTGCTCTACATGTGTCTATGATTTATTTCAGTGAACGGCTAGATTAAAATCAGCCACGGGAGCAGCACACGGGGAGAGTCCAGGAAAAGCACCAAATGCGGTCCCTGTTATCCTCTTCCCACGAGCCAGCACGGCGTTACTGTCCCAGCGTTGCTGTGTGACAATACACATGGAGCATTACGGCCAACCAGGGAAGCCACTCAAGCCTTGATGTCCACTGGGCTCCATGGCAATTTCTCTAAACCATGAAGAGCAATGCCTACCAAAATCCTTTTCAAGTTAATATAACGCACATGGTATCTGCATACACGTCTGTTTCCAAGAGCAGACCTGGGGCTCCACCATGGAGGGACGACTGGCCTTCCGTGTGGCCAACTTCAATCTAGTCTCCAGAGGTCTCCTGACACCACACGCCCCAAAGTCCCCGCCCCACATATACTGTTCCCACCTGGAATGTCCAGGCCCCATCCTAAGACTACCCAGTGTGGCAGCCCCCACCCTAAATCACATTCTAGACTATCCAGTGTGAGCCAAGGCCCCCAGGCAAATGAAGACAATCCCGTGAGGTATATATTCCAAGAGCTTAGAGATCACCTCCCAGAAACTGAGGACAAAAGTGAGACCTGTTAAATTCTTTACTACAAAGTTGTAAAATCAGTTGTATGATTATTACAGTCACACATTTTATATTAGCTATATTATATTTTAGTCATGTATTTTATATTTTATATAGTCATGTATTAATATTGATATTAAATATCTTTGACTATTGTGAAACGTGTTTAATAGTTAAGGCCTTTAAAGCCTTTAAAAGTAATAACTATATGTTTTATCTATTTTCAAATAAAAACTATGACTTATTTTTTACTTCAGTGATAGCAAATGAAAATAAAGCTAATTTTAAAGTTTTGTTGTGACAAAAAAATGAGTAAGAAGGCAAGAAGGAATAGACGAATTGCGGGAGGAGTGAGTTTTTGGTCTGTCCATTCTGCAAGAGCTGGTCATGAAGAAGAGCCCGGCCCTCCACTCTCTCGCTTCCCTTCTCGCCACGTGATCTCTGCCACGCCCCCCTCACCTCTGCCACGCGTGGAGGCGGCCTGGGGCCCTCACCAGAAGCCGAGGGGATGCTCGTGCCTTGCTTCCTGTACGGCCTACAGAACTGCACGTCAAATACACCTCTTTTCTTTATAAATTACCCAGCCTTGGGTAGCAACAAACACGAGCTCAGATATCCACTTTTTGCCATTTTATAAGTTCACAGACCCATGCAGAGCCCATCTGTGGGCCCCAGGGGAGAACCCCGGCCCCTGGGCCACAGCTCAAGACTTGGGCGTAGGAGGAAGTGGCATCCAGCGATGATCTGAGGAGGGACGCCTTCTCACTCCCACCGTCAGCCGCAGTCACATCTTCGCCCTCTGGCCAGGTGGGAGGCCCTCGTGCAAAATGGGAGACGGAGATGCAGGACTGTGTGCTCCCCCTTGACACTTCCTCCCGAGTTTCACCATGAGAGAACAACACCCACTCACACAGCAAATGTCCCCCATCTTTGTGAGCCACGCAGCATCAAAAATACATCCAAAAGGGTCCCTAATGCAGCCCCACTAAGTGACACTAAACAGGATAATCAGCTCTGGGCACGAGAGCGTCAGCAGGAAACGGTGGCCGGGCCCTTCGTGTTGGAAACATGTGCCAGGTACAGGTCATCCATCCCACTGCAAACTTTCTCTCCCACCTTCTGGGTGATAAGTGACTCCATCCAGAGGCTAAAGAAGGGCACAGCTAGCCAAATGGCAGGAATGGCGAGAATAAAAACCGTCTGATGCGTGCACAGCTTCCATAAGGATGGCTTTGATTGAATAGTTGTGGGAGTTTTGAGGAGACAAAAGCAGTAACACTTACACGAGGCTCATGAAGGCCAAATTCTTAGCATCCTGAATTTACACATAAGGTAACAGTGAAATCAAACACAAGGCAAATCTGCTCAAAGGGACAGAGGCGGCTTCAGAGAACAGGAACAGCTTGTCCAAGGAGAGGCCGGGATGCCTTCCAGCCCTGAGAAACAGCTGGCCAGTCAAGGGACACTTGGAAGACTCTAGCCCAGGGTTCAACAGTCTTTCCAGAGAAGTGCACTAAAGCACAGACTCCTTTATCCTGGTAGGTCCAGCCCCCCAGGCCTGGCCACTGAGCAGGTGGGGACTGAGAGAAAGCTGACTTTCTCCCAAGCACTGCCCCCGGAACAGACAGAGCGGGATGAGGCTGGAGGAGATGGAAGGCCAGGCCGCACAGAGAGCGTACAGACTTGGGGGACACAGTTGTCAACAGGGCACTGAAGAGGCATTTCTGACGAAGGCTGGGTAAACAGCACGGCAGAAGGTGTTCTGGTACACGCTTCCAGGAAGGCAGACCCTCACTACACCACACTAGACCCAAACACAGTCACGTGTCGTGTAAGGCGGTTTCAGTCAATGATGGACTGCACATACGCCAGTGGTCCCACAAGATTATAGTGTCCTATTTTTACTGTACCTTTTCTGTTTAGATACACAAATGCCCACCACTGTTACGGCTGCCTGCGGTACTCACACAGTCACATGTGTGTGGGCGTGTGGCCCAGGTGGCTGTACCATCGGGTTTGTGCGCGTGCGCTCTGAGATGTAACGACGAGTTTCTCAGGCGTCCCTGCTGTGAGGTCACCAGGCTGCGCCCTGTCCCGAACTATGGCAGCAGGTGAAGGTGTGATCTTGCTCTGAGCTTTGCGGTCTCACGGAAGCTTCAGGGCAGCCGCTGCCTTCAAGGGAACTGAGAGTCAATAATCCGCTTCAGAGACCTGGACCCCACAGCTTCCATGCCACGCTTAGGATATAATTATCTGGGGTTTTTTCCTGAGGAAGAACTCTAGCGGTGTAAATAATATGTACGTTTTAGGACTTTAGATACATATTGCCAGTGTCTAATCAGAACGATTGTCTCGATGTACACAGGGACGCAGACGTCCATTCCCCTCGTCCCCTTTGCAATCTTGGCCACTCAGTAGTTAGGGGGGAGATTTTCTTTCTTTCAGTTGGCATTTTCAAAAAATGAATACTGCATCTGAGTATCATTCTTCCATTTTTTTACGTGTGTGCAAGTTGCTGTCCTTTGCCATATTTCTGTCGAAATATCTTTTTCTCAGTGATCTGTATGGTGTCTTTAAATAAGTTAGTTGCTATTATTTTCCCAGCTGGTCCTCTGTTAACTTCATTTAGTGGAGTTTTGGCCACAAAGAAGTGCTGGATTTTAATTTTTTTTCTTTATTGTTTCTGCTTTTGTTGCCATGGTTAGAAAAGCCTTTCCTATGCCAAGATTATAAAAATATTAATCCATATGTTCTTCTGGGCCTTTTATGGGTCTGTATTTTACATTTTACATCTAATCCACGTGGAAGTTCTCTTGGCACAGGAGTTAGTAAACATTTAACCTCCCGACTCCAAATGTCTGGCCTTTTGTCCTGACACCATTTGTTGAATAATCTGTCCTTCCCCGAAAGTTTTGAAATGCCTGAGAAGAGCAGGAGTAGTTCTTTAGCAATTTTTCAAATCTACACGGCTGACAAAGATTTCCCTTGTGCCCTCACCCCACACCCTCCCTCCTGTTGACTATTTGCCTTAAGAGGTAGGTGGTGAGTGAGGACTGGGCCCATTTAGGACCTGGGCAAAGACTGGTAAGCATCTGTCCAGGGAGGGTTGGGTCTCACCTGCCTCTCAACAACCCCAATCACAACCACTTTCTCCACCACTTTTTGCCATTCAACGTGTCCGCTTTCGTGACACCCCTTAAGGGAATTTATGCAGACTGATCGAGAAACGTGACTACAGCCCCCCTTCACACCACCTTTTCCCACCAAAGTTCCAGCATCTACTTCCATGGCAGGATCAGAAGCTTCTCCCAATGTCCATGGCTGGTCCTAATCTCAACGGAACCCACACATCGTGGAGTGACTTCAGGGGACATGGTTCTATTTATCAGCAGGTAAAATGACCCTGGTCCTGGAGGCGTGGGGGCACAGCCTCCTCCACTCAGAGCCTTGGCCTTTGCTATGTACCGCCTGGGCTTTGAAAAATAAAAGTGTCTGGCTGCTCTTCAAGTAGAGTGAGAGACAGTGGGGCATAGTCACCTTAGAAGTTGAGTGAGAGAGAGAGGCGACTGTGCCCATCTCCTGGTGCCCCCCTTTCTCTCTTGGCACCCTGGGGAGCTCTGCAGCAGTACTCAGGGGCTGTGGGAGGGGGGAAGCTTCAGGGCAGTTTGCACCACACACTCTCAGCTTGGCTGTGCAATCGATCGCTGCTGAGCCCGGTTTGAGGAAGACGGCGTGTTTGCCTTCTGCACTAGATTATGAGTGAGCATGTCTTGTTCACATCTATGTCCCCAAAACTCAGCACAGCACTCAACACTTAAAATGGGCTCAACACATGTATATTGAATGAAATTAACAGACAACGTATTATTAGTAACAGCAATAACACTTAGGAATCAACTTATTACTTACATGACACTTCTGTATATTTTATGAAATTAAATCTTTTGTTCTGTTTTGTTTTGTAACAGATGTGTGGCTTTTGGGCAGAGAACGAGGACACAGCAAGAGGAAACGTCCCTTATGAAGTCCTTCGCTCATCAGGAGGAACAAGCCTACTGCGCAGGAGCTCTGGAAGCAGGGATCCGGGGAGACGCTACACCAGGCAGGACAGCTCCAGGATGAGGCCCAGGTCCTATAAAAGTGCGTCTGAAGGAGGCTTAAGGCATTTGAGAGAGCCTTTATCTGGTGAGTGTTGAAAAGCAACCATGTCCCCTCCCATGATCACACAACAAGGCCAAGGACTTGACTGCCTGTGTTCGTGTGGCTCTTCACAGAAGCCCCATGAAAGAGGGCTCTTGTCCCATGTGCCGAATGACTTTCTGGACTTCACAATTTCTCAATGCTGCAGCCACATCTTCAGCAAAAAAGAATAATTTAATTTGTTATCCTAGGAAATACTGTGTTCTCTCCGTAATCCATGGGCCCATGCAGAATATTTTCTGCATTCACTCACGTACCTCCCTATGCTCCGAAGTTGTAAGATGGGACCCTGGCCCTGCCCGGATGTCTCCACCTGGTTCCTGTCGCTGTCTGTCACCTGATCCCATCCCTGGCTCCTCAGCAGGCAGGAAGCCTGCCCAGAGTCCGCAGCTAGTCCACGGTGGAGCCTACAAGAAAATACAAGACAATTTTGAAACCTGATCGCTCAACCATTATTTCTGCTGAGACTTCTCACTAAAGGGACCAGAAGGGTGTTCCAAATTCTGTTCCCACAGTCTCCGTCTGAAATATTTGTTCCCTGCTTCAGAGCCTTAATTACAGAACACTCGGTCTTTACCCGTGCAGTGAGGGGCTCAACACACGACCTCCAAGCACCCGAGATTTTACCAACTGATCTCTCCCCAAGACTTCGTTTCCTTCCGCGACG
>RJWJ010021919.1:0-27204 GCA_004363605.1 Indri indri | reverse complement strand
GAAATCCAAAGACCCTTTTAAATTATGGTCCCTGGTAGAATAGAATACAAGGCATGATCTTGTTAGTCAAACAACTCATTTCTTTGTTTGTAGCACAAACCTAGATAATTAGTAAATATGCTATTTGTATATTTTCTCCATGCTAGCATTTGGTGTATAGTCATATTTTTGCAAATGGATTTTAATAAGCTTTCTGATACTAATAATATTCACATTATTTAGACACATTTTCTTAGTATGGCATCTTACACTACAGTCACATAATCATTCCAAAACTCAGTGCAAGGTCTCCTTGAAAACTACTTTCGCTGCATTTTGAATGAAAGGTAGGCACTCTTCCTAAACCAACCAAAGGCAAATGAAGTCAGAAGCAGATACAATCTCAAACTAGTCTCCAGATTCACCACTTTTCGAGACCCTGTCTTTGAACTTGCTTCCTCCGGTGTCTGAGATACCACACCCCCCTCAGAGCCACGCCTTCTCTCATTTGGGGCAGGCTTCCCCACCACCTTTTACTGTCTTTAAGTGACTGCACTTCAGAGCACACCCTCAGCCCCCAGTCTTCCCAATCCATACACCTCTTCCAGGGACGTAGCCCACACCCATCACTTCAAGTGCTTCTTGTATGTTAACGACATCTGAAACTCTATCTCCGGGCCAGGCTTCAACCATGAGTTCTAGACTCTTGAGTCCTGCTTGAAGCTTCCATAAATATCCCATTCTTAGTGTGTCCACAAGTGAACTCATCATCTTTCCCTCAATCTCAGTGAGTGAAACTACCACTCTCCATGGAGGAGTCCAAGCTGGAAAACTTGGACACGTTTTGTATCCTTTCTCCCCCCAACCAACAGTCATGAAGTCTTAGAGATCCTGTCTTTTAAATGTGTGACGTGTCCCTTCCTTTCTCTCCCTGTCCTGTCCAGGGCCACTCAGAAAACCTAATCCCGAGCAAAAGCTTCACTGCTGCTCCCTCTGCTTGCCGGGTTTTCCTCCTTTAGCCCATCTTCCATGCTGTTTCCAGGTTGACTCTTTGCAAATGTGAATCTGTGCCACTCACACCTACTAGGATGGCTGTAATTTAAAAACTGAAAATAATAAGTATCAGTGAGGATGTGGGGAAACTAGAACCCTTCTACACTGCTGGTGGGAACATAAAATGATGCAGCCACTGTGGAAAACAGTTTAGCTGTTCCTCAAAAACTAAACAGAATTACAAAACTAAACGGAATTATCAGATGACGCAGCAACTCCACTCCTAGTAACAGATCCAAAAGAACTGAAAACAGGGACTCCAACAGGTATTTATACACCAATGTTCACAGCACCATTATTCACAACAGTCAAAAAGTGGAAATAACCCAAGTGTGCAACAGAGGAACGGACAAAAAAATATGGTATATACACACAATGGAATATTATTCAGCCATAAACAGGAATGAAATTCTGATATATGCTACGATATGGATGAACCTTGAAATAAGCCAGACACAAAAGGACAAATACATAATTCCACTTATATAAAATATGTAGAATATGCAAATTCATAGAGTTTCTGTTTGGGGTAATGAAAAAGTTTTAGAAATAGGAGGTAGTGATCAGTCCACAGCACTGAACACGGTTGAAGGCAATGAATTGTACACTTAAAAGTGCTTTGAATGGCAAATTTCATGATATATATAATTTACCATAACAAAAAAAAAAGTGAAAAAGCAAGCAAGTTTTTAAAAAATATAAATTTGATCAAGTTTCTCTCATGCTTAGAATCCTTCAGTTTTCCTAACGCATTCAAGATCATTTTCGGATTCTTTACTTCAGCAGACCTTCATGGCCCAGTTCGTGTTTATCTCTGAAATCCCATAGCTCGCACACCTCTAAGTGCACTCTCTGTTCTACTGCAACAGCCACTTGTTTCCTGATCAGCGGTACCAAACTGCCTACCTGTCCTTGTGCACAACTGTTCCTTCTACCTAAAATACCTTCTCCATTCCTGCTCTGTAGACTCATTTCTAGTCTTCATTTAACACTTAGACCTTAAGTCAACTTCTCCAGGAAGCTTCACTCCTGATCCCAATCTTATTTAAATGCCCAACTTTCTTTGTTGCCATAGTACAGAGGGTCTCTATTATAGCAGTTACCATGACGTATAATAACTATCTCCCACTTGTACAAGTTTCTTATATCTTATCTCTCTTCCTCCAAGTCTACTGAGTGTCACACAGTACGTACTTAGTAAATGTTTAATGACTCCATTCCACAGAACTTCATCAAAAACCCTTTTAAAGCACCAGCTCTCCACTCGAAACTGAAAGTGCCACCGAAAAGGTGAACATTTTCACACATTCCTCTTTGTTTAAAAATACCCAACACTCTGGCCGGGCGCGGTGGCTCACGCCTGTAATCCCAGCACTCTGGGAGGCTGAGGCGGGCGGATTGTTTGAGCTCAGGAGTTCGAGACCAGCCTGAGCAAGAGCGAGACCCCGTCTCTACTAAAAATAGAAAGAAAGTAATCGGACAACTAAACATATATAGAAAAAATTAGCCGAGCATGGTGGCGCATGCCTGTAGTCCCAGCTACTCGGGAGGCTGAGGCAGGAGGATCGCTTGAGCCCAGGAGTTTAAGGTTGCTGTGAGCTAGGCTGACTCCACGGCACTCACTCTAGCCAGGGCAACACAGTGAGACTCTGTCTCAAAAAAAAAAAAAAAATACCCTACACTCTGAGGCTACATGAGTGAAGTCAGCCTTTTATCTATGGACTGGCTTTCGTGCCCTGGGCCTCCGGGAAGGACACTAAATAATAGCACTTTGTAAAATCCTTAAAGTACTTTGACATCCAAAATTTCATTAACAGGAATAGAAAATGGTGAGATAAAAGGAGGACTGGGGCAGAACGGAGAGGCTCTGGAATAGATAATGAGCAAACCAGCGGGACGTACACTTTCTTTCCACTACCATTCTATGCCCCCTTTCAAACAGGGGACGGAATATGTCAAAGATGGTCCAGGACTTACCTGCTGCCACTGGTTGCTGATATTTCTATTCTTGTTGAAAGAAGATAGGTAAAGGGATTCTGAGAAAGATTTTCCACCACTTTTTCTGTCATGATTCCTGACCTGGAAGGAAGGAGCCTTTGGGTCACCCCCTACCCAGACGTCTGGGAACCGGACAGCATGACTCTCCTCAGGTGCAAGAAGTATCTTCCCTGTCCGGCTACAGAGAGAGGAAGCTGTGTGCAGCAAAGAAAATACCACACCAGGAATCAAGTATTTTAACTACTTGTGTGATGTTGGGCAAGCTGCTTCTTCATTTTCTATAATGTGGGAAGTTACCTATGTAATCTTTAGTGTGTTGCTTGCTGCCAAAAAATAATAATCTGTCAGTACCTTGCATGCTTCTAATATTTCCCCGAGCACTGATCACATTATCCCACTGACCCGCAAAACCAGTGTAAGGTCTCAGCCATGGCCCCATGCGACACAAAACCATGCTGCCTCTAGCGTTCACTGTTCCCATTTCAATCACCACAATCTTATTTAGACACTAAGAAAGAACAGTGCTGCTTATGATTCTGAAAAATAAGGAAGAAAATAAAAAGGACTAACAGTCACTTCTAGCTCAAGGTAAGTGAGGACTATTAATTGATAATTTAGGATGGAAAACAGCAAATAGCTCTAGACAGACTGTCACTTGATCCACTGTGGTTTTCATGCGTACCCAAGTTAATGGAGGAGACTAAGAGAATACAGACACCAAAAATAGTAGATAATCTCCCAATCTCTTATACATGGCTTGGGAAGTGCTTTGGTATTTACACTTAAATAACACTCATTCTGCTGTCTTGGGAATTGAAGCTAAATCATAAAGTGTATTGGGAAGAACTAAGTTAAAAAGAGCTAGGATGTTTCATTATGTCCTCATCTCAACCCCCAGCTCAGAACTTTTCCCTTCATTCATGATGAAGAACTATCATCAACTTTTACATATGTAAAGCACAAGCCTAAGATGAGTTGCTCTAAACTGCTATCATTATTTTCCCCTGATGTGATTGACTGATTGACTGATTGACTGACAGGATCTCACTATGTTGCCCGAGCTGGTCGCAAACTCCTGTGCTCAAGTGACACTCCTGCCTCAGCCTCCTAAGTAGCTAGGACTACAGGTGCATGCCACCATGCTCAGCTTGCTGTAATCCTTACAACATATAAACCCCAGCCTTTGGGAAGTTATTAAAGAGTATCTGGGGTTGCAAGCTACAGAAAGCAATAAAAATAAATACAGAAATAATAAGTATTCTCAACATTGACTTTATTATCTACTTGGCTTAATAAATATAGAAAACAAGAGTTTTATATGATTAAACTGACCACAAATAACCAAGGGTTGGTTATTATATACATGATGAGTAAGGTAAGAAGCGATTATTATTTTAAGCCAAACACACAAGAAGATGTTTTCCTCATGGTTAAGTGTTTTGATAAGGAACACAAGTATATTACTGAGACCATAAACATTAAGCAAATTAGCCTTATGTTCCTACGTCTTTTTTGGACTCCAGTTGACCCTCCCGGATACCTAATAATCTTCAGAGTTGGATGGAAAAGTTCCATGTCAGTCAATGACAGAAGTAGCAGTTGGGTGGATAAATAATTGCCCGTGTACTTTTGAAATGCATGTACTTAGAAATACTTAATGAATTAAAAAGGAATATTTTTCTTTTCTCTCTAGAGTTAAAGATTTCATGGAGTTGGAGGAACAAATTCACTTACTGGGTTGGGTCTGAATCACTTCCTTTGCGTTTTCTTGGAAACTCTGTCACATGTGAGCTGAAGCATCCAACAGCTGTTGGTTTTGTCCCTGGGCTCATGTGACAGGGAACCCCAGGCGCAACGCACTGGTTCTCCTCCATCAACACTTTGCCTGTGAGAGATAAAGCACAATCAGACGTTCATTTTAAACGTTAACTTTTACTTTACGCATATCCATATCACACATTTTAGTGACTTTTCTATCTTGATATTTTAAAGATATGAGCCAAAACCAACATAACAGAATGAAAGGCTAATTATACTCAAACGTTAGCTAGAAATGTTAGTCTGTATTTTTATTTTCCCCATCTAACTGTAAAAGAAATTGGAATATCATAGAAAATATTGAAAACACAAAAAAATAGAAAGGAAGGGGAAAAACCAAATTTTACCAACCAAAGTTACAATTTTGAGATGTTTCTTTTTAGAATTTTTTCTATAGTTATCATTAAAGTAATTGAAACGATACAGTATACAGTATTCCCCTCTTAGCCAAGATTTTGCCGTCCATGGTATCAGTTATTGTGGTCAAACTTAGTCTCAAAATATTAATAGTAAATTCCAGAAATGCACAATTCTTAAGTTTTAAATTGTGTACCACCATTCTGAGTAGCATGATGAAATCTCACACCATCCCACTCCGTCCCCACCCAGGATGTGAATCCTTCCTTTGTCCAGTGTATACACTACCTTCCCATTAGTCACGCAGCCATCTTGGGTATCAGGTCCACTGTGGCATTATCATAGTGCTTGTGTTGAAGGAACCCTTATTTTACTTAATAATGGCCCCAAAGTGTAAGAGTAGTGAGGCTGGCACATTGTTATCACTTTTCTATTTTATTGCTGTTGTTAATCTCTTACTGCATCTAATATATAAATTAAACTTTATCGTAGATACGTATGTATAGGAAAAAACAGACTACATATAGGGTTCGGTACTATCGGCAGTTTCAGTTATCCACTGGGGGTCTTGGAATGTATCCCCCCTGGATTAAGGGGAACTGCTATACTTACATATCATTGCGACATCTTAAAATAATAACTTTCCAATGTTACTACAAATTCTTTGTAGTGATTTGAATGGCTGCGTAATATGCCATAATGTAGATGTATTATAGTTACTTAACAACTCTTATTGTTAGAATCTATGTTTGCTTTTTTTTTTTTTTGCCACCATAAATGTGTATTTTGATACACAAAGCTTTTTATGTACTTCTCGTTAGTAATTTTGGATAGCACCCCAGAAATGAGTTAACAGGGTCAAGGGACGTGAATATTTTTAACCCTGAATTGCTAAATAAGATTTTTAAAAATCCTTTTGTCTCATTATAGGCCAATCTCATTCATGAACAAAAACACAAAAATCTTAACAAAATATTGGCAAACAAAATTCAGAAATGTATAAAAAGAATAATCCACCATGATCAAGAGAGTTTTATCCCAGGAATGCAAGAGTGGTTTAATATCAGTAAATTAATGAATATAATTTGCCACAATAAATGGAAAACTAATGACTATCTCAATAGATGTAGAAATATTAATGAAGAAATATTCTCCTTAAGATCAGAAACAAAAACATCCTTTTTCAACATTATATTAGAAGACATGCCAGTGGAATAAGGCAAGAAAAAGATATTTGAACTATAAAAATAGGAAAGGAAAAAAATTATTTTTTTTTGCTATTATTGGGAAATGATATAATTGACCATATAGCAACCCCATAAAAATCATTAAAATTAGAGGATGTAGCGAGTTGGCTGTATGTAAAATCAACATATAAGAATCAATTCCCTTTCTGTCCAAAGTAATACACAGTAAGAAAATGATATTAAAAAGATGTAATAATAACTTCAATAAAGTATCTAAAGAATAAATCTAAAAAAATGTATAAGATCTTTATGAAAAAAATTATAAACTTTTATATAAAATATTTTAAAAGATCCAAATAAATGGAAAGATATGCCAGGCTTTTAGATTGGAAACCTCAATATAATAAAGATGTAAATTTTCCTAAAATAGACAGATGTGCAATTCCTCTCAAAATACTTAATTTTTTGGTGGAATTTCATAAGCTGAATATAAAATAAATACAAAAGCAATGGGTCATGAATAGCCAAGGAAAAGGTGGGAGAATTGGCCCTGTTAGATATCAAGACTAACTGTAAAGCTATAGTAATTAAGACAGTGTGATGCTAGTGTGAGGACAGACATACCAGAGGAAAAGCAAAGAGTCCAGACATGTATATATAGACATCGGCTAAATATCAAAGGTGGTATTTCAGATCAATGTGGGAAAAATAGCTTTTTAATAAATGGTGGTCCTGGGCCAATTGGCTTTCTGCATGGAAAAGGATGAAATTGGACACTCTTGTGTTATACCAAATATAAACACTGATTCAACTGGATTCAAGACCTAAATGTAAAAGACAAAAATATAATAGAGAATACTTTGCTATGGTTTGAACGTTTGTATCCCTCCAAAATTCATGTTGAAACTTAATCCTCAATTCAATAGTAGTAAGAGGTAGGGCCTTTAGGAGGTGATTAGACCATGAGGGCTCCACCCTCACGGATGGGATTAGTGCCCTTATAAAAGAGCTGAAAGAGCAAGTTCATCCCCTCCATCCATTTTGCCCCTTCTGCCATCGAAGATGCCACAAGAAAGTGCCATATTGGAAGCAGAGAGGGCCAGCCCTCACCAGACCCTGAACCCGCCAGTGCCTTGACCTTGGACTTTCCAGCCTCTAGAATTGGAATAAATAACTATCTATTGTTTATAAATTATCCAATCTAAGGTATTTTGTTATAGCAGCACAGGCTAAGACAACTCTAGAAGAGAAAGAATGTCTTGATCTTACTGTGGTAGAAAGACATTTCCCTAGACATAAAAAGTAAAAACAATAAAGGAAAAAAACTGATAAATATGACCATCTTTAAGTTAATGTTGATCAAAATACACTATAAAGACAATGAAACCACAAGCCACAAACTGGGAAAAGATATTTGTTACACATATAAACAACAAATGGTTAATATTAGCTTATACAGATTCAACTATTGGAATCAGTAAGACCAACAACCCAATAGAAAACTGTATAAAATACTTGAATGGGCACTTCATAAAAGACATTCCAACTGTCAATATACAAATTAAAAGATACTCAATCTCATTAGTAATCAGGAAAATACAAAAGAAACTATAACGATATACTAATACATGACGGCTACAACTGCAAAGTCAGATGATACCAAGTGTTGATGAGGATGTGGAGCAATGGGAACGCTCGTGCTCTGCTGGTAGAAATGAAAATCACTACAACTGCTTTGGAAACCATTTTGCGTTACCTAATACAGTTGAAAACACGCGTAACGTATGACTCAGCATTCCACTCCTAGGTATATGAAAAAACTCTGTATTAGGAGGTATATGAGAAATACATTAGCGACATTACTTGTAAATAAACAACAACAAAAACAAAAACCTGAAAAAACCAAAAACTTTTAAAATTTCCATGAGCAGAATGGATGCACTGTTTAGTCACTGAATGGAATACTAACAGCAGCAAAAATGAATGAAGTCCAGCTATACTCATCAATACGGATGAAACTCAAAGAACATCATGCTGAGGTGAAAAAGGTCATACCCAAAAATATATAGCCTTTTAAAAAAATTTATATGAAGTTCAAAAACAAGTAAAACTAAACAAAAAAAAGTAAAACTAATCAATATATTTTTAAGAGATATCTACGTGGGTTGTCACACTACACAGAACAGCAAGGGAGCAGTTAAAAGTCAGAACAGTGGCTGTCTTTGGGAGAAGAAAGGCAGGTATAATCAGTGAGGGACACATATAGGGTCTTCCAAGGAATTCATCTTCTATTTCTTTTGGAAATTTTTGTTTTGGTTTTATTCTTTAAACAACACACATAATTTTTACCATCCTCTGTAGGCATAATAGATCTCACAATAAAGAAGTAGAGAGAATAATTTTACCAATGATCATGGGCCACTTGGGAATTAAGTTTCCAATCTATGGTATCCCAAGATTTCTAGGTTTGGACTCTCTAAATGGGACTGATTCAGGATTACCATACCACATGAGATTAAATCTGGTTTCAGCTCCTAGACTTCATTCTAAGGGCTTCTGAATGGCAGGGCACCATCTGTCTCCGCAGAAAAAATATAGGAAATTTCTTTTATCGAATAGCAAATCAAAAGGAAAAATTCACTAACATTGAACCACCCACTGCACACCCTGAAATATATCTCAGACTCCTGACCATTCCACCCACCCCTCCAACACACACTCAAGCAAGTACATTCTTTCCCTCACATATGTTCAGAGAAAAAAATAAAAATCGAGGAGGCATGATCTTTACATGTTTTATCCTACTTCCTTGTTAACCTTTAAACTAAGAAATAGATTATCTTTAGGCAGGCAGAATAATCTTTTCATAAAATCAAAATCTGAAGTTTTAAGCATCTTTATGTTCCTTAATGGGTGGGGAGTACCCCCTATAATTAGCTATGGCCATCAAGTGTGGCTGTCAGTAAAAGTGTATTCAAAACAGAAGGCTTTCTGTAAACAAAAGGACAATCTGGGTTAGTGGGACTACTTAGTTCTAGAAGAAAGGATTTGTTCTTTGGAAACAATTTAACCTTCATGTAGTGGATTCTTATTTGTTAGGTGACTCATAATTTAAAGAGCAAAGATTTCATTCTTAAGCTTCCAGTCGGCTTGACTTTCAGCCTCCGCATATACTTCTTTAGAAGATGAAACCATGTGTTAGAAATTGAAATTCAGCTCTGCTTTTATATAGCTTGCTCTGGAGGTATATAATTTAATATGTTGATACTGTCTTCCCTCATGCCGAATTGAGTCACTTCTCAATGGCAAATATAATATAGTGTTATTTAACGCTCAATAAAATAATTCAGAATTTAGGTTGAACAAGGATATTGTGATTGTCTTTTACAAAGGACGTTTGTGATTTTATTTAAAATGAGATTAGCATTAAAATCTCACTCCACTTTGGGTGCATCTCCCTGGTGATGGTAATCAATCTCACAATATTTTAAAGGTCTACCATTTAGCATCAACTTCTCACGGACAGAAATAAATCGTGGGAAATGAGCAGCTGTTTGAAAGTCATAAGCTGGGGAGGCCAGGTTTAGGCCACTTGGTTTAGGCTCATAGTTACAAAGGGATTTGAATTTAGAATTCGACCTTATGCTTGAAAGAGAATATACACATACACATACATACCCACATGCACATACACACTCACAAAAGCCACGGCAGAAGGGACAACATTCACTTTTCATACAACTTTAAAACTTTTGTTCTACGACCTACTTCCATTGCCAATAATGTGCTACAAATTAAAACTTATGTAAAATTTTGTCTTGTGAATAAGTTTTTGTTAAAAATTATTTGCTCAATGTAAACATTTAAATTGCTTCCTTAAAAAATGAAAATGACCTTTGTTTTCTTAATTTCTGAGAGTCATACACAGAAACTTTTTTGAGTCTATCCTACCCACCATCTTCTTGGTACTAATTTTTTTTTTTGGACAAATCATTTAACATATTTGAGCCTGTTCTTTTAAGAGGAGGTACCTTCCTGCAAAACACATTTGTTTGTTTTGGAATCAAATAAGAAAATGTATTTGAAATCTGTTTCAAAATCAAAAGCTTACTGATGCTAACTTAAGTAACTAGTCCAGCAAAAGAGAGTCAACATTGTTGGTGAGCCATTGCGGATGTCTAAGGTGTCAGTCAGGAAAAGGCACCGAGGTAAATGCCTTTGCTATATCTACTTTTTTTTTTTTTTTTTGAGACAGAGTGTCGCTCTGTTGACCAGGCTAGAGTGCCGTGGCGTCAGCCTAGCTCACAGCAACCTCAAACTCCTGGGCTCAAGCAATCCTCCTGCCTCAGCCTCCCAAGTAGCAGGACTACAGGCATGTGCCCCCATGCCCGGCTAATTTTTTCTATATATTTTTAGCTGTCCAAGTAATTTCTTGCTATTTTTTAGTAGAGACAGGGTCTCACTCTTGCTCAGGCTGGTCTTGAACTCCTGACCTCGAGCGATCCTCCCACCTCAGCCTCCCAGAGTGCTAGGATTATAGACATGAGCCACCACGCCCGGCCTATCTACTTTTTTAATTAAAAAAAAAGTCAACCTTTTCATTTTGAAGTAATTTCAGGCAGGCAAAAAGTACAAAGAATTCCCATATACTCTTCAGATTCCCAGAATGGAATGCCTTACTTAACCCCAGTATAATGAGCAAGACCAGGAAATTAACAATGATACAATGTTATTATCTAATTCACAGACTTATTCAAACTTTGCCAATTATCCTAATGTCTAGGATCTAACCCGGGATCATATGACACATTTAGCACCTGTCATATGTCCTCCGTTTTCTTTCATCTGTCATAGTTCCTCAGTCTTCCCCTGTCTTTCTTGAGGTTTTTGAAGGATACGGGGAAGTTATTTTGCAGAATGTCCTCCGCTTTAAGTTTGTCTGATATTCCCTCATGATTAAATTCAGATTGTGCACTTTCTCAAGAACACCACAGAGATGATGCTGTACCCTTCTCAGTGCAAAGTGCCTGCACGCTTAAATTTTATTGCTTACTTTCTATAGCTTCATTAAGATCCTGCTCATCAGGATTCCAAATGGTGTTCAGTTTACGAAATCAGTGGACGTGGCCGAGGACAGACTGAAGCGATCCTTGATAAGGCTGTAAGTTCCAATCCTGGGAAGCCTTTGAGGACCGTGTCATCTCTTTATCCCCAAATCTCAGCACAGTGCCTGACACTGTGCCTGACGTGGTAAGAGTTTCGGGTTGTTGAAAGAATAAATTATTAATACATTCACTTCATTACCCCAGACATCCAAGAGAACAGAATCTGAAAGATGTGAAATCAGAACGCCTAGATTTACCTTCCCAGGCTGCTGGGGCCACACCACATTTCATCGTTCCCACAATACGGGATACGGAAGTCCCTGTGGTTCCTACTTCACAAACAAGCAGGCCTACTTCCTACTATTGCTTCACTTTTACCATTTTTCCTCCACAGAAGAAAAAAGACACTTGATTACCTGCTTTAGGAAGAAGGCACTGTGTGGTATGGGATCTGGCAGCCTGGAAAGCTTTCTAGAATGACAAGCAGTAACTGTTTTATAGGTTTGTCTTAATGCATTACAATGGAAACCAAATACTGTTTCTTACCATTGACACATCACCTCAAGATGTTCAGTCACACGACCGATAGAAATGAAGAATTAAATGGCACTATTCAAAAACAATGCCATCTATACAGCTAGTATTATACACAAATTATGAAAAACTCTTTGCTCAGCAGAGTAAAAATATTCTATTATTTTACAGTATTTATTAAGAGCCTAATCTAGGTGGAGGATCTCTCTTATAAGTTAAGAAGCTTATCACCCTGTATATGTTTGTGCATGTAGAGATAGACATATAAACCAAAACCAGAATGAAATTAGACCTAGATGGAGGTACAAATTATACTGCAAAAACACAGGGGAAGGGCACTTAATTCTGTTTTGGAGGAGGGAGTAACATTTGAAAGCATTTTCTTGGATGGGCATTTTAGGCTTAGAGAACACCATGAACAGGAGGCAGCAAGTGCATTCAGGAAAATCCTATTCCATCATTAAAAAATGACATTTATGAGTTTTATAAATACAGAAAATGCTTATGTAATGTTTAGTAAAAAAAAAATGTAGGATGAAAGATACAAACTGTGGAAAAACAAGAAACAAAACCAATGCATTTGCAGGGGGGAAAAAAAGAAAAACAAAATGAAATGTTTCCAGGTGTTTCACCTGGGTGGCCAATCAAAGAATCTTTCTCCTTTCTACTTTTCTGTATTTTTCCAAAATTTTCTAAGTATCATGTCTTACTTTTTTAAGACATAAATACAACTTAGAAAGAAAAAAGAATACAGATGGACTATTAAGAAATAGCAAGATGATGAGTATAGCTGGACACAGTATAAAACTGATATTGTGACATCAAGCTAGAAAGGCAGATTGCACTGTTTCATGGAGGGCCCAGAATGTCACACTGAGGAGTAGGACCTTTATTTCCAGGTAGCAGGGAGCTAATGTAGTTGCCTACAACTGCCGCTCAGCATCATTCATTGCTGAGGCCAATCCTCACCAAGGCAGGGGGAACATTTATAATATAATACAATGCTCTCCCTCCTAGTAGATCAGTTCTCGAATTAGTCTTCCTAGCAAAAGTTACAGCTTTCATTCTAATGCATTCTGCCTTTGCCTAACCAAAATGACTGGCCTCTCGTCCGGATTCCTGTTTATTTCTGTAAGGAAGATTGTCCTCCGAGCTGTATGCTCTGAACCCTCTCCACCTTGGGAAATACAGCTTTGCTGCTAAGCCTGGAGAGGGAAAGCCAAAAACCGTTTCAGGCAGGGGTCAGGTCCCACAACATATCTCAGACACAACATTGAAACATCACAGAAGGATCTACCTCTGCTGTCTAGTCTGTAGGGAAGAAATTTGATCCTACTGGCCTTGACCCCAAAAGCAGCAAGATGTCTAAAAGGGAAGTCCTGAGTATGGTTCTTAAGATTAAATAATTTTAGGGGAGGAAGGCTTAGAAATGGTGAGACAGGAACCCAGGTAGCAATCCCTGGAACAAAGTATATAATAACTATCTCAGGCTTCATAAACTAAAATGTATTTAAGCTTATTTTCTCTCTCAGTTTCTTTTTTTTTTTTTTTTTTTTTTTTTGAGACAGAGTCTCACTCTGTTGGCTTGGGTCGAGTGCCGTGGCGTCAGCCTAGCTCACAGCAACCTCAAACTCCTGGGCTCAAGCAATCCTACTGTCTCAGCCTCCCGAGTAGCTGGGACTACAGGCATGTGCCACCATGCCCGGCTAATTTTTTTTTTCTATATATATTTTTAGCTGTCCAATTAATTTCTTTCTATTTTTGGTAGAGACAGGGTCTCGCTCTTGCTCAGGCTGGTCTCGAACTCCTGAGCTCAGAACGATCCGCCCGCCTCGGCCTCCCAGAGTGCTAGGATCTCAGTTTCTATTTTAAGACTCTCTGTTAATTTCTGTGAGTTCCGAATAATAAAGAGGAAACCATATATTCCGAGATTCCAGGGACACAGAGCTTTGCTGGCATGTGATTTTATCCATGATCACAGTTAAGCTGGAGAACTGAAGCAGAGAAAATAGATGTTTTTGGTTACCCAAGGCCAGTCACTTGCCAGGGAAGTATGCAGACGTTCAAAGGACAAATCAGTAAGTTGTATGTGTAACATCATTGTAAAACGGCGCATCACAGAGCACCAGCTGGGCAGGAAAGCAAGAAACATCCAGGAGGAGCTGAAAGAAGAACCAGGAGGTGGATGGAGTGCTTGGAAATAACACTTAGAGTGAAAAACAGATTTTATGTAAGTGGAAGAGTCATAAAAATATGAAACCATGGTCCAGAGGGAGAAGCTCAGGCTTGGGGATTCAGAGGTGAAGCATTTCCAGCTGATTCAAGGGTCTATGGAGGAGGCGCCCAAGGAGGTGTCTGCAGTGAAGTGAGGATGGGGCATGTTCAAAGAGAAGAAAGACCCACGTTGGCCAGGATGACACCAGGGAATGAGGAGCAGAGGAAAACGTCTCTAAGAATATGAGGCAGTAGCATCCTGGAGGTCAGGAGTGATTAAAACGAGGATGAGCAGAGGACGCAATAAACAGAAAACCTAGATGAAGGCAATTAAATGACAGTGGGGAATGACACCTGGCAATGGCCATGAGGATCAAAGAAATGTCACCCTCACCTCCCAGTTCTCAAATACACAAGAGGGTGACTGGCTCCCACAATGCCCCTTTGGTTAATTACTTAAAATCTGGGCTAAACACATTATAAATAATCTGGGAATTACGGAATTATAAAAGCAGAGATGCTTTTTTCTTTGGCCTAGCACACAGATTAATACTGATAATCTGTTGTACTGGCAAAGGGGCCTTGGAGAAGGGGAGGGGAGGAGGAGAGAAGACAGCCTCATAATTTCATATACTGTTGATAGGAATGAAAATCTGTACAGGTTGAGTATCCCTTATCTGAAATGCTTGGGACCAGAAGTGCATCAGATTTCAGATTTTGGAGTATTTACATACACATTGTGAGATATCTTGGGGATGGGACCCAAGTCTAAACATGAAAGTCACTTATATTTCATATATACCTTATACACATAGCCTGAAGGTAATTTTATACAATATTTTTAATTATTTTGTGTACAAAACAAAGTTTTAACTGCGTTTTGACTGCGACTGCTCATGTGAGGTCAGGTGTGGAATTCTCCACTTGTGGCATCCTGTCAGTGCTCAAAAATTTTCAGATTTTGGATTTTCAACCTGTATAACGTTTCTAGAGTACAATTTGAAAAAATTATATCAAGGGACACAAACATATGCTGTTCTTTGATCTAGCAATTCTATTTCTTTGAACTTATTCTAAAATGATTAAAGATACACATAAAGACTTTCGTACACAGAAATTCATAAAAATATTTCAACACTGTAAACCTGAAAATGACCTAAAGGTATCAACAAACAAGGGAACAGCTAAAAAATTAGGTGCCATCATGTGATAGACTACTATGCTGCCTTTAAATATAATGTTTTCAAATTATTTATAAAATAGTAAATGCTATACACAATACTAAATTTTGTATGTTTTTTTTAATTCTTAATTGTTTAAAAATATAGTGTATTAATAGAAAATCTGAGGTACAGTAGGGCCAACAGACCAGGAGACAACTGCTATTGAAAAAACTGTGAATTGTTACTCACAGTTCCCAAGTGGAGGTGGCCCCAAGGGGAAGCACGGGGTGGGTGAGAGGGCAGGGCGAGAGACAGAGCCATGGGCAAAGGCTTTGACTGTGGCTTCTGCAGGAACAGGCAAGGCAGGCTAAGCGAGCTTAGGGTTGGCAAGTTAGAACAATTTCAGCAGACTCTGGGGCACAGGGTCTGTCTCTAGCCTGTCTGGCACCCAGTCCCAGGGTGATGAGGGCAGGTGGATAGTTGCCCAGACTGCAAGAGCCTAACAAAAGAGGTGGTTGGGTTGTGGGCTCTGGATTGATTGGTTTGTATTTGAAAAGTACATTCGAGGGCGAGTTGTTTACTATCTCTAGGAATTGGCTAGCCCTGAGCGGGGCAGTCCCTCTAGGTGCAGCAAGGCCCCAGATGTCAAAGCATCAGAATACAGAAAATAAAAAACATGGTTAATACATTTATATATATATATGTTTAAATACATTTACATACATACATACATATATATATATATAAATAATTTGGAGATAGGGTCTCGCTCTGTTGCCTGGGCTAGAGTGCAGTGGTGTCATCATAGCTCACTAAAACCTCAAACTCCTGGGCTCAAGCAATCTCCCTGCCTCAGCCTCCTGAATAGCTGGGACTATAGGCGCATGCCACCACGCCTGCTAATTTTTCCATTTTTCTGTAGAGTTGGGGTCTCGTTCTTGCTCAGGCTGGAATTTACCAATTTTTTTCTACAACTAATACATAGTACTTTTTTAATTCAGAAAAAAATAAATATAACAAAAAGTTTTCTTGTCTTATTTACAACCTTGGGCATTTCTTTGAAAGGATAAATTTATGTCATTATTCAAAGAGCCATGCATGCATTCCTTCTTACATTGTTTTTTAAATTCAAAGAACAACTATGGACTGCCAATGCCACGAACTTTGTGTTGCTAAAGATATAACATACTGAGTCACTTCCATGGAACATCTTTGTGCTTTCCTGAACAGAAGGGACAGGGAGTTTCTAAAGTAATGCAAAGGATTCCAGACTGACCCTTGTCCTACACTGGTGTGAAAACGAGGGAAAAGCCTTCCACAAGCACTACCTGCCTAGAGAAGATTCCCTTTGTGGGTGAGGAATAACTGTACTGATTTCAGAAAGTGACAGCCACACATTTTTGACCAAATCTATATGCCACACTGGACTGAAAGCATTAGTTAGGTGCCATGTTTAATGCTTTGAAAACAACTGTGGCATCAGAGAGTCCATCAAAAAGTATTGCTGGTGGCAGGGAGCAGCCCATAGTCTGCCAAAGGCACCTGCTTTTTCACTGGGAGAGACTAAGTAGACCCTGACAACCTGTACTGATTCAAGGACTTTTCTAAAGGAAGAAACTTCCTGACTGTATGGACTTCATAAAATATCCACCAGTCAGGACTTCTAGCCCAAGCTCAAGCCGCTGACATGATGAGAACACCACAAACCACCTCCACGGACCACGGACTCAATGGCAATAATGTGGCACCATGTACAGCAAGAGCATTCTCATCCAGCTGTCCCCCTAACTTACTGTGCAGCTTTAGGTAAGTTGTTTACACTCTCTGTGGTCACTTCCTCATCTACGAAACAGAGGTTATGATACACAGCAGTGTTACCTCATAGAACTTTCATAAGAAAACAAATAAATGTCAAAGTGCTTTGGAATCTATGATGTTGGACAGATACTCAGTAGTACATTATTTATTTATCTGAATTGAGTATAGTGCGCTTCTGGCCAGCTATAAGATCCAACAGACCCAGAGCTAAATTAAATCAGAAATATAGTGCCAGATTATTCAGATCTCCACATGAAACTCCTCACATAACTAGCGAAGACGGCAATACGAGACATTAATCAATAATCAGACACATAATTCAAAACTGTGGCCACTGCTGTGAATTAAAAGTAGTGTGCTATGAGATATTAAACATGCAAGCCACCGACAGTGACGTTACTGCACAACAGCTTTGGTTATTTCATTCCATAGCTTGAAATCCAGCTGTGGCTCCCCACTGAGTTTAAGATGGCATGAAATACCAGGTCTTGCAGAGCCCCGTACAGCCTGTCCATCGCCCGCATCCCCTGCTGCCCTCTTACTCTTAACCCGGGCCACGGCCTCGGAGCACTACTTGATACCCCCAATCGTCTCGTGACCCCCCGTGGCTCTGCTTCTCTGGGCATGCTCCTCTCTTGCCTGGAACGCCCTGTTCCCAAATCAGGCGAACACAAACTTAACTGTCAAGACAAAGCCAGACGTCGCCTCCTACAAGAAACCTTTTCTGATCACTGCGGCTCAAAGCTAACACCTGCCACCCGACTGGGCCCCTTCTATTTACGACAGTAGTGCTTTGTAACTGATGCCATCATTGAGTTCGCTCCATTTCACTATAATTCTCTCTTTACTAATCAGAACAACAACCCATACTACACATTTGTCCCAAATTTTTCTCTCTCCTAAACCAAACCGTGTGGTTCTTTCAAACATTACTCCTAGGATATCTTATCATCAACCCAATTTCTCTCTTCTGGACATATTTTGTTTAAAAATCCTTTGATGTGTCGTGCAAGTGAAATGCAACAACCAGTTGTCTAGTTTACAGAGAGGAGGGTACAGCTTGTTGATAGTGTCCTAAATATTATACTGTCATCATTTATAGGACTGTATTAGCTTTTATTTTACTAGGCTTTCACTTTACATTGTTGATCATTGATTCGTATAATTTTAGAATTGGAATTGACATTACAGATGGTCTAATATAATTCCCTCTTTTTCCAAAAAAGAAAGAGTTCCATGGTTGATTAAGTCACTTGCCCTTTATCGCTCGGCCAGATAATCATGGTAGAGGAACTACTGTGTAGGTCTCCTGCCTCCCAAACAGGGCTTTCCTCTGGGTACCCCAAATCTGTCTTTTCTACAGGGTATTGTGAAGCCACACCTGTACCATTTCATGTGTCCTCATTTTATTTTATACTTAAGTGCTGGCCTTTTTTTTCTCTGTTAAGTTTAATGTTCTTTGGGATAACTCTAACAATATCTTTTGGATTAAGATTATATCTAACTCCTCCCTACGCCTTCCCAAAATACGCCAAATGCAAAAGTGGCCAGCAGGACATTTACATCTTCAAACCAAATGACTGGCTATCATGTTGAACAAAAAGGCCAAAGAGAGAACAGCAGGGAGTTTACTCACTGTGGCCAAATTCAGCATAGGCAAAGTGAGAGCCCAAGGCAGAGTTATAAAGCACAGTAAAAGGCTGACACTAAGGAAGAGATATGAATGGTTGGAATGGACTCATACAATCACTTGGCAGGTGGGAAAACTGAACTAGTTTGGATTGGGGAAAGCAGTGTGAAGAGTAAGACTGTGAACAATGCCAGGGTGTCAGAGAGCCCAGGGATTAAGCTGTGCCAGTGGCATGGATTATGTTGGGCCTTGTGACTTAAAATGAGCCTGAGCCAGAGGGGATCTGGTTACCTATATGACACACCCTTCCTACCTATAAGGAAGGGCCAGGGATTTCCCAGGCTTGATCAGAACAAATATTACAGAGCACATTTGTGGTAAAATGTGAATTTGCTTATGTCGCTCATGCTGGACTGCGTACTAAAGAGGGCCTTAAATCAGCAGGTGCCCTGGATCTCTTGCTAAGTTCTTCCTATCTGAGCACAAGGGCATGGCATTCAGGGTGAAACACAAACCAACTATATGGGTGTGAATGGGAGAAGCTGGAGGCAGAAAGAAATGACGTTTAAGACTTCTAAACCCCTAGAGTAAACTCAAAACCAGTTCTCCAGTTTGCAACACAACCTGGTGGAAAGGATATAATAGGTGAAGCATTAGCAAGCCTATTCCCTTGTTTGGATAGTCACCTGGCAAGTGGTCCTTGCCAGCTGTGGTCCTGTAATGTCCTGTAGATCACTCAATTGGTAAATATTCATCAAGCACCTACTATGAACAAAATGCTGCAATAGGGGCTGGGAATACAATGGTGACAAAATAAAGAGACTGCTCATTTTCATGGGACTTAAAATCTAATGGGCCATCTGTGTATCCTGGAATTCTACCAGGTATTAACCAAAGGCTTGAGTGCCACTGGTGGTGTGGAGCAATGAAAGAGAAGGCCCAAATTATTGAGAAATGGTATCCTTTATGCATATCGGTAAAGAAAATCTATTGCATAATCTTGACGCTTTGGGGTACCTGACCATTATCACTTGCCTGTGTGACAATCAATGCCAAGGATGTTATCTGAATGTTTGATTTATCTTTTGCTTGACTATTGTCTTAGTCTGTTTAGTGCTGCAATAACAAAATACCTGAGACTGGGTAATTTATAAAGAAAAAAGATTTTTTTGGCTCATGACTCTGATGGCTTGGAAGTTCAAGATCAGGCACCTGTATCTGGTGAGGATCTCAGATAGTTTCTGCTCATGGTGCAAGGCAAAGGGAGCCAGCCATGTGCAGAGATCACATGGCAAGAACAGGAGTAAGAGAGGGCAGGAGGCGCCAGGCTCTTTTTAACAACGAGCTCTCAAGGAAACTAACAGAGTGAGAACTCACCTCCAAGAAAGGGGATTAATGTATTCATGAGAGATCTGCCCTCACGACCCAAATACTTCCCATTAGGCCCCACCTCCGACACTGGGGATCAAATTTCGACATGAGATTTGATGAGGACAAACATCCAAACCATAGCAACTACACACCTGTCTTTTGAATTTTAAGAGTCTTAAAATGTATCTTTAAAAACCGTCACACCAACTGGAGCCATAGTCTGACAACAGCACATAACCAAAGGGAAAGTCCGAACCATGGTAAAGTGTGGAAGCAAAACTTTGAAAACAAAGGTTTAATCGTCACATTCAAGAGATGAGATGAAGTGAGAATAAGGGGGAAGGTAAATCAAAGTTTATAAGCCAGAAAGATCAGAAACATGCCAGGGAGTTTAGAATGAGTTAGATTTGGATAAGCATTTCAGAAGGACAAAAACAGTCATCGAGTCCAATAGACTATAATAGTTCCCAAGTTCATGTATTCACACATTGTTTTCTCATCTCATGGAGTAGGAAAGTGAAGGATTTTCTTGGCTAATTTTTTATTATCTGATTCAACTGTAATTATTACCTTTTAAACATTTGATTTGATATGGAAAAAAATAAACTAGTTTTACTCTTAAAGATAAAAACTACTATAAAATATTTGGAGAAAACCCTAAAAATATATCTGGTTTTCTTAATTGCAAAAAAAGGAGGGAAAAGGAACAAAAGTAATTATCTTGTCCAATTCGCTCCCCTTACAGGTAGGAAACTGAGGTTCAGAGGGGTAAAATAATAGGCTTAGCTGTGTATTACACACTGCAGTTTAAATAAAAGGAAAAAAAAAAAAACAAAAGCAGAACCTAAATATCATAGCCTCTTTTGGAGAAACAGTTCTCATGCACGTCCTGTCCTCAATCACTACAGAAATTGAACAGGAACAAAAGTCACGCAGAATGATTTTCAGCGTCACTGCAGAATGCAGTCCTCCCTCTCACTAGCTTTTAGCAAGTGGGGAGGGCGGTATTTTTGAGGGGAGGCAGCTGTAGTACTGCATTGATATATCGAGGAAAGCTACAAACATAGTACATTTGGATTTCAGCAAGACACTTTTCAAAGATGGAGAGTGTGGGCTACTTTAAGCCTTTCGCGATATCCTTGAGAAAAAAATGGAGATGGATTAGAAGAGACCAAGGACCGAGGCAGGGATACCAGTTAGGAAACCAACCACTGCAGGGAATGGGAATGACCAGGAGAGGGACAAAAATGAGAATGAAGTCACAGTTGTAGGTGGGACCACAGCTGCTGACACCCCACCCCCACTGCTACAAATAAAATAATCTTTTATTGAATCCTGACATGCCGGCAGTAAACCCTTTACACATCCTATTTTACATAATCCTTACAACAATCCTCTGGTGTTCACTGTCCCATTTAGCATATGAGGAAAGTGAGGCTCAGAGGAAATAACTTTGCCATGTCAACTTGGCTAGGCTGCAGTCCTCAGTTACTCAGTGGAATACTACCCCAGGTATTGCTGTGAAGGGATTCTGTAGATGTGATTAAAGTCCATAATCACTTGACCTCAAGTAAGGGAAATTATCCTTGATAATCCATGTGGGCCTGATTTTATCAGTTGAAAGGCCTCTTCCTTGAAGAAAAAGACACTCCACCAGTGAACAGCAGTTTCAGCCTGGGCCAGGGTGTTCCCACCTGCCTTCACCGACAGCCTGCCCTAGGGATTCCAGGCTTGCCTAGCCA
The DNA here is from genome assembly GCA_004363605.1 of Indri indri. Classification (NCBI taxonomy): domain Eukaryota; kingdom Metazoa; phylum Chordata; class Mammalia; order Primates; family Indriidae; genus Indri; species Indri indri. The sequence goes on along the minus strand of RJWJ010021919.1, from coordinate 5,235 downwards.
GCCCCCACAGCTGCATAAGCCGATTCCTTGCAATTACTCTCTTAATACACATCTCCTACTGGTTCTGCTCCTCTGGTTGAACCCCGACTAATACACATGCCAAACATCACACAATTATTAGGTCAAAGAGCTCAGAGTCTCTCAAAGCCTAAGTGGGCCAGTATTCCATACTCCCTACCAACAGATCAGTTTTAGACACCAGCGCTTCACAGAAACGGCACCACATCCAAATGCCTCGCAGACATCGACGGAATGCAACCCAGGGAAAGGGTAAAAGGATAAAAGCTCTGCAGGCCTGGGTTCAAACCCTGATTCTGCAATGTTAACCTTAGGCAATGTGCCTCAGTTTCCTCATCTGAAACACAGATTAATAATAGTACTTACCTTATAGAGTTGCTGCAGATTCAATGAATTACACCAACTAAAGCATTTAGAACACTGAGCACAGAGTAAATACTCAATAAAGATTAAATATTACTGACTACTCAGAAGAACCAAAGAATGAGAATGATACATGCTAAGCTTCTGAAATAGGGCAAAGAAGGGGTAGAAACGCCCATGATGACTGTAAGGAAATTGGAGTCATGGGAAACCACTCTGTTGTGATGCAGAGTATAATCAGAGTGATGTGAGCACTGAAGAATGCTTCCCTGACTAGGACCATTCCAGAAAAGACCAACATTTCATAGGCATTATACCTAATCCAGGGATGGGTGAAAGCAAGAAACCGCAGTTCATCAGAATTTCACTTCCACATCGAAACAGAAAAGTCTCTTATCTTGTTCCAGGCTAGATTGATCCCCATGAAAAAGAAGAATGCAGGGTTTACCATTTTCAGCATCAGCAGATTTTTCCAAAAGGGACAAAAACGTATTTCGACTTGGATGGTCTACGCCCACATCATTGTTATGCTTGGGAAAATACAGCTCCACAGAATACAATTCTTGCAGGTTATGAGTAAACAGAGGACACCATGTATGCCATTATCATGATTAATATTAATTAGGCATGTTGGGTATGCCAAATTCTACACAGAGCCTGTAAAACAGACACGGTTCCTGACAACTGGTATCAACAAAATGAGACACCTTCAGTTTAACTTTGGGGAAGAAAAATGCATCAGTGTTCATAAAAATATTTGTATATCTTGTTACTGAATGGTGATTATACTATTATAGGAAGAGGAAAACAGCTTTTAAAAAAGGCAGCATGACACCGCAACAGGCAAATGTTAAAATTTTACAAAATGAAACACAACATGGATTTTGAAAGCAATAAAACCCAAAGTGACAATTATGGCTTTAATACTATCTAGGCATAACATGCCACAGTAACAATGATGATCAGAACCTAATGCTGGTTTCATGCTCTTCCTAGACAAATAACTAATAAAAATTATTTCTAAACCTTTTGATAAATAAATTACCCTAGGTGCCTTCTAAAATTTGAGGTGTGAATTTGAATGTCCCTCTAAGATCGGGCTGTTTTGCTTATGACCATGTGTCCCAGAGGTAGGTATGATCACTGTTGAAAGGAAATGATAAGCCGAAAGTGCTAGCATTTCAAGTTGAAAACCAAAGAAAAGCAGAATTGTCCTGAAGAAGCCACTGACATCATGATGCATGGAAAATTGGGTTTGGTCTCTCTTTTCTAGGTCAGTGCAGTTGCCTGGGTAACCCACTGTAGAAGAGATGGCCTACCTGGAATGCAATATTGTTTGTGTCCACGGTAGTGTAAGCATAGCCTACCTTTGGGTACCATGTAAACCAGAGACGAAATATAATTCTCCAACCAGGGAGATGGTAACTGTTCAGAGAGCAAAGGCAGAGCTGGAGATCGTGTTCAGTATTTCATCAAAACTTTTCTCTAGATCTTTGTCAAAACAATTTTGACAATCTTTGATTCCCTTAAACATCTACTGATACCTTCTCTGTCAAGTATTCAATTTCAATCCCATCTACCATAAACTGATCTTTTAAAATCTGTATTTCTATAAAATATAGTTTGGGTACCTTCTAGGTACAACACTATATTCTCCCTATATTCTGTTCTCTTAATAAAAACAGATGAAGATGTATTTTGATGTACACGGAACTTCTGTTTATAAGTAACTTTTAAGCCAGAGCGCTTCTGTATTGTATTGGAATTAAAATAAGGAGAACATCTTCTGATGTCACCACACTTAGGTGTCTCTGTGAGCGCTCTTTTCCCATGAGGAGCGTGTTCTGACACGCAAGGCTCTGGATTCCCTGTTATTTATAAACTTCCATTGGGTGTTTGTATCTGCAGTCAAGGCTAAGGGTCTTCACCTTTATCCCACGGAGCTGCCTGGGAAGGGTCTATGAGCACGGCACATTTTTTCCCAAGAACATGCCTGGAGCACATGCCCATATCAAGGGCACAAGAGTGACACAATTAGAGGGAAAACACAAGTCATTGTGTTGAAGGGATGTGGAAAGTACAGACACTTGCTTCCCAATAGGCTATACTAGGAATAAATGACATAGTACCTGTGATGCTTTCCAGAAGAAAGAATGAAGTGGATTTGAAGATGTAAGTAGCTGCTTTTCAGGAAAGAAAAGAGGATGAAAGAAAGAAAGGGTCCAGACGGACTTAGAGTGAAGGCTATGACCTAAGAGCCAATTTATCTGGCAGGAACCAGGACCTCTGCTTTCCAGCTTTCCTAAGGATCAGAAATATGCCATCGTTAGCCTTCAAGGTGATTCAGAAGCTCTGTTGCCCACCTGGAACCAAAAGAAGATGCAAGTACCTTTCCTTCTGTACAGTAGGAAAATCACCTGCTTGTAAGACAGGCTTTCTGTGTAAACTGTCCACGCTGTGTCAGATCTGGAAGGGGAAGCCACACAACACTAAAAATACAACTTCGGGAGGCCTATTCTTCCTTTTTTCAGCTTTCCTAACCAAAGCCAGAGGATACCAACATCAGTTCTTCCAAGCATGTCACTGGTGATTTTTCCATTTCCATGCCTATCTGTCCCAAGAGACCCTCTTCTTCGCTGCTTCTCCAATAGTTATCTTCCCATCAAGACTAAAATTAGCACCTCCTCTGAAAGCTGCCTGTGATCCCCTCCTTCCTGAACTTGATATAATGTCTCCCAACTTTGGGAGAGGAGGCTAACTCTTGGCAGTTAGCCTACATATTGTACAATGTTCCACCTTGTATTACGAACTTTTTGGCTGCATTTCTCACCCAGCTTAGCAGATTTTGCAAGCTCTTTAACCCCTTCTCTTGCTTTGTCCATCTCTCCATCTCTGTTTGCTTACCAAATAGTAAGTACGTATCTAATGGATCCTTTCTCAATGAACTAATCCTGTCCACACCTTAAACAAACCGTCACCCATTCAAAATCTACAAACCTTTATTAAGCACTTAATAGACGCAAGGAATTGGAGATTGTAAAGATGAGTAAGAACCAACCCTGCCCTCCAAGGAATGCGCAACTAAAGGGTGGAGCTAAGAAACCTACAAAAAAACTCGTGCCAAACAGGCACAAGTGTTGTCATGGACACACCTGGACACAGTGTGAAAACAGGGGGCCGGAATCATTTCAGTTGGGCGGGGGAAGGTTCCAGGAAGGTTTCATGAGGAAAAGGGGAAAAATCATGTGCTGAAGACCAGAGTTCACCAAACAGTTCCTAATCGTTATCTCATTTAGTTCCCGCAACAACCCTCCTGGTTAGGCATTTTTACCCTTATCTTACAGAGAAGAAAATGAAGGCTCAGAGACATTAAATAATTTGGCCAAGGTCACATAGCTGATAAATAGTGAAACTGGAAGTCGCACGCCCAGCGGCCTGATTCCAAAACTCATGCTGGTCTTCCTATAGCAGATCTCCTCCTCCAAGACATGCAAAAGAAATGACACCTGTACTGAGCCCTTCAAGCCTGATTAGTAAGATTATACAGGCCATCTGGGGCAAGGGCAGGGGCACTCCAGGAACAGCCAACAGCTGGAGCAATGACCTCGGGGCGGGAAAGTATAAACCATATCGGGGAAAGGTAGATCCCCTCACGTAACTGAGGGGACGTATTGGAGGGACAAAGTGGAGGTATTTTGGAAGAGAAGGCTATGAGATGATTTTCTACTTTCCTTGCCACATGCTTGGAAAATATGATAAAGTTTATTTTTTATCTACTTAAAAATGCATAAAATACTGTAAGTAAAACATTCTGGGGGCTGGTCACCGTGGCTCACACCTGTAATCCTAGCACTCTGGGAGGTAGAGGTGGGAGGATCGCTTGAGCTCAGGAGTTCAAGACTATCCTGAGCAAGAGTCAGACCCCTGTCTCTACTAAAAATAGTAAAAATTAGCCGGGTGTGGTGTTGCACACCTGCCATCCCGGCAACTCGGGAAGCTGAAGCAGGAGGATCGCTTGAGCCCAGGAGTTTGAGGTTGCTGTGAGCTAGGGTGACGCCACCGCACTCTAGCCCAGGCAACAGAGCGAGGCTCTGTCTCAAAAAAAGCAAAAAACAAAAAAAAATTCTGAATGTAAGTTATTGTTTTATGGCAATGCTCTTAACCTTCAATTCTAAATATCCTCTAGTGCAAACCATAGAGTGGAAGAATGATTCTCTCTACATTTCCCTTTCCTTTAGACTTCTTTGTTTTTAATCTCTCTGTAAAGACACTATCTAGAGATTTAAACCATAAGATTAAAGACTAGAGAAACTAAACACCAACAATAGACTTACATAAATGGCAAATTTCCTATCATGCCAACCAACATTTAAGTATTTTCAGATGAAAATTTTAATACTGTACAATTGGACAGATTTTAAAAAGTTAAACAATATTTTAAGTTAAAAAGTTGGGTGGGTAAATGAGGTATTATAACCTAATGTGATATAAACAGGATGTATCAGGGACCAGTAAATGGGACAGCACCCAAGTAAGAGAAGAAAACAGGGTGGGAGGCATGCACAGCTAAGCGTTTTATAAATTATCAGTAAATACCTAGAAATACTACAGGCTACTACAGAGAACGTATTCCTCCTGTGGTCCCAGCTCACAGCCTCCTGACACTGGGACGGAGAAGCCCTGGGCGAGGCAGGGGGCTCCAGAGTGCCGGGATGCTAAGAACCAGGGGAGCTGCCACTCCAGGTAGCAGACTTGTGAAAACCAGGACAGGAAATCACTGTCTCACAAAACAAGCAGATGCCGCAGGGACCCTCGCCTCCTGCTAGGCACCTGCCACATTCTGAGCTGATGATG
>RJWJ010021918.1:0-27333 GCA_004363605.1 Indri indri | reverse complement strand
CCGGGCTCCCTCTCCCACCCGGGCCTCGGCCTGTCTCCCCCTCTCCCAGCCTCTCTCCCGTCTCTCTGCGTCCTTCTGCCTTCAATGAGATGGGGCCATTTCTCTCAAGGGTTGTTTTAAATATTCATGTTTTAATTAAAGAATTTTATTGCAGAAGCAACATGTAAGATAATGAAAAAGCAGCGTCCTGGGGGCTGGGAGCGTGTGTGTGTGTGTCCCTGTGTGTCCATATGTCCCTGTGTGTCCATGTGTGTTCCTGAATGTCATCTGTGTGTGTCTGTGTGTGTGTCTGTGTGTGTGTCCCTGTGTGTGTCCTTGTGGGAATCCCTGTGTGTATGTCTGTGTGTGTCCCTACGTGTGTGTCCCTATGTGTGTCCCTGTGTGTGTCCTTGTGTGTGTCCTTGTGGGTATCCCTGTGTGTATGTCTGTGTGTGTCCCTACGTGTGTGTCCCTATGTGTGTCCTTGTGTGTGTGTTCTTGTGGGTGTCCCTGTGTGTGTCTATGTGTGTGCGTCCCTGTGTTTGTATGTCTGTGTGTGTCCCTGTGTGAGGGGGGTGCCCCTGTGTGTCTGGGCTGGGGGTGGGAGGTGGAGCTGGACTCTGGTGTGTGACGTGAACCCACACACACTCCGCCGGGCAGGTGGGTCCTGCAAGGGTGTGGGGGGCTGTGATGCTGGCCAAGGGGCTGTGACTGGCCTGCAGAGTGGGGACGCACCTCCCCTTCCTTGCCCTGCCTCCAGAGCCATCACCTCTTGGGCCTGGGCCCACCTGGCTGGCGACCCCCACACTCCCCTGCAAGGCCTTTGGCGACAGCCAGAATCCGGCTCAGGTCCAGCCTTGGGACTGCAGGACCCCAGGACACCCCCCCACACACCTGGTAAAGAGAGTCTGGAGTCTGCAGTGTCTGGGGTTGGAGAGGCAGAGCAGGCATCGGGACTGGGGCGATTTGGACTCCAGGTGGAGCCCGGGTGACAGGGAATACAGGAGGGGCTGGGAAAGGTGCCAGGGCCTCCACTGTCTGGGACTTCTGGCTTTGTCCTCTTAGCTAGGGGAGCGCTCTTTTTGCACAAGGGCCAATTTAGGAAAATCTAGAAAACAAGAAGGCTTCAGTCCCCGTCGTAGACAACATCCATTCCAGATGGAAGTAGCAGGAAGGGCCCATGGAAATGGTGTGCACGTGGGTGCCATCATCCACTGAGAAGTTCCCACGGCTGGCCCAGCCCTGGGCACGTCACCTGCCTCCGTTCGGAGGCTGGAGCATACCCCGCGCCTGCCTGGCTGCAAGAGGGGCTGAGAGTTACGGCTGTGTTCATGCTCCACTTCCTGGAAAGATGGAGAGGAAAGGTGTGCAGTCAGTAGCTGGAAGCCTCTGCCACCCCACCTGACAGCCGAGGTCCCAGGGGCAGTGACGTGTCCAGGTGTCCAGGGTGAGCCCCAAGCTTTCTGGCTTGTAAGCACCTGCCTGAACAAGAAAAAGAAGCAACAAGAGAGCCTGACTCGGCCAGCTCAGTGAACCTCAGTTTCCCTTCTGTGAGGTGGGGACGGGATGGGACAGTACCTGCTTGTAGGGCCTGTGTGATGCTTAAAGGAGATGGTGCCCAGGGGGCTTAGGGAAGGTCCAGCACATTACAAAGCTCCATGCTCTTCTCAGCCTCAGCTGGGAAGTGGTGTGGGGGATGGGGGGGCGCAGGGTGTCCACCTCTGAGGCCAGCTGGCTGCTGGGTGGGCTAACTCATGGCCCGCTGGGCTAGGGGCTGTGGAGCATGGGCTGGGTTGGGCAGGGGCTCCAGGGAGCCGACCTGTCCCCTGTGGCTTCCTTTGCACATCCCTGCAGGGGCTCTGGATCCAGGCCTCAAAGAAGGAGTCTAGGTGCCCCAGAATAGGCTCTAATTTGGTAGCAGGGGAGGCAGGGGTCTTCCCGGGAGCCTGGGCTGGGAGCATCAGCCCTGGACCATGTGGTGGGTGCCTGGGAACCCAGCCTGGCGGAGCAGGCTGGGAATGAGCAGGAACTGACCGGCCGCCCAAGTGCTGCCCAACCTGCTGGACTCGGGCGACCTCTGCTGGAGGAGGATGGAAGCACATGGCTCCCTCCATCAGAGGAGAGCCTCAGGCGGGAGGCAGGTACCCCGCCAGCACCCCCAGCCCAGCCAACGCGGGGTGCAGGATCTGGGAGCCCACAGTCTCCAGTCTGGGGCGCCAGGTCAGGAAGGATACCCGGAGCCCCTCACCACACACCCTTTCCCCTGGGTGGCCGGGCTGCCCGGGCCATTAATTGGCTCTATTCATCCCCCTAATGAGATGGAAATGAGGCTTCCAGACAGAGGGAGCATTGAGTGGGGGAAGAATGGCAGCTTCTTTCCGGGCCTGGAGGGGCAGCCCACCCCCCAGCCCTGCCCACTCCTCCACTGCCCCCTTGCAACCCACCCAGCCTAGACACACGGTGGCCACCCAGCAAAGGGTGGCTTGAGCACTTCTGCGCCTGCTCTGTGGGTCCTTCCTGGGTACCCCCCCCTCTGGCACCGGTGCCTTCACTAGACAAACATTTATTGAGTGTCTGCTATGAGTGGGGACACACATTAAAAACTAAAACGATAATAAAATAGCAGCTACCATTTTCTGAGTGTCCATTAGTAGCAGGAGCATGGCCAAGGTTGGGGATTAGTCTGCAACTGGGATCGGGGCTCAGTGTGTGATAGGGGATCAGGGGGTTCTATACTTAGGATCAGAGGTCAGTCTGTGATGAGGATTAAGGCTCAGTACACAACCAGGGTCAGGAAGCAGTGCATGACCAGGATCAGAGGTCAATATGCACCCAGGGTCAGGGCTCAGGGTATGACCTGAATCAGGGCTCAGTGTGACCAGAGTCAGGCTTATGCTTGTTGGGGGGGGGTCATCCTCTGAGCCAGGGTCCCCCTCCCCACCCTTTCCTGGTGTGCCCCCTCCTCTTCTCCCCCCACCCCCAACCACATCCTTACCACCTGGGTCACCAAGGTAACCAGCTCTGAAATAGTGGGTGTTTTGGCAGCTGAGGCCTAACCTGGGTCTATCCCGAAAGGCTGCACTCTGCAGCAGTTGCCATGGGAACCAAGTGGCATCCTCCGATTAGCCTGGCTTGGACACCCTCTCTCTGCCACCCACTGCCAGTTTTCGCGTCACTCAGGCTTCCGCGTGGGGGCTGGGCTGGGGCAGCGGGGGTGGGGGGAGCACAGGCAGGACGTGCCACCCTGCCCTTGTCTCCAGGCCTGCCTCCGCAGGCTCCCCTGCTCCCTGTCTCAGAACCATGGCGTGGGGTGCCTTCCACAGGTGGGAACACAAGGCCGAGTGCCTGGGCCCTGGCCAGTCCTGGCAGGCAGCCTTAGTTGGGGGGTCATTTGGAATCTGACCCCCAGTTGAAGTCCTGGGTCCTCTCCTTGTCCTGAGTTAAGGCATGTGACAGCAGTGAAGGGCCGGTCACGGGTAGCCTTAGAGCCAGTCACCTGTGCCTGTTCCGTGGGCAGGTGCAGCCCTGACTTGCCTGCTGGAGGCTGCCCTGGTGACCCCCCCTCCCCAAGCGCAGGGCCTGGGGACCTGGCTGCTGTGTGCCCTTGGCCCAAGTGCTTTGCCTCTCTGGGACCCATGGGAGTGTGGCCTCTGTGAGGGAAGGGAGAGAAGTTTCCGCAGCAGGCATGGGGGCGTGGAGGACTCCCCTTCCCACCCTATCCACCCAGCGGGGGGTCAGCCCTGGCATACCCCCCCACAGTTGGTGACGCTCAGGTCCCGCCCATGCATCCATCCACTTGCCCCTGGCGCCCCCTGCTGGTCCTTTCCTAGCACAGGGGCAGGGAAGGGGAGGGGTTCTGGCTACCTTTCAGGACAGGAGGGGAAGACCAGATCAGCGCCTGATGGGAGCCGTCTGGACAATGGGTTTGCTGCAAATCAATGTGGGGCCCCAGGGGTCCACTCTGACCCCCAGCCCTTCGTTGCTGTTTATCTTCCCGCTGGTCAGTGCTGGGAAGTCTGCCATTATCCTTGTTTTGCAGATGATGGGTGTAAGGACAGGGAGGTGACACCCTGGACCGTTGTGGGTGGTGGGGCCACCACCAGCACTTCCCACTATGGGGTCTCCTGCAGTCTGCATTCCCACCCCAGGAGATAGGGGCTCCTCCCCTAAGCCACGGATACGACCGAGGCTGCAAGAGGCACCAGAGGCCCTTCTGACTGGCCAGGTGTGACCTGCCCTTGGCTAGCCTGGTTCTTGGCCCCTCGGGTGGGGTGGGGGGGAGCTCCCTTGCTCTAGCCTGGAGCAAGCAGCCTGACCCTCAGTGCTCCCCAGCAGGCAGCGTGGGGCGGGGGCCGTAGCTCAAGAGTGGGTCCCGGGGTGGGCCTTGGCAATGCCATCAGAGTCTCTTCACCATCCCCTAAGCCGTGCGATGTCGGGGGCACCCTCCCCAGAGACGCTGGGTGCCGAATGCCTGGCTCTGAGCCTGGCCAGGAGTAGGCACTCAGGGAGGGCTGCTGGCCCTTTGAAAGTCCGCCCTGGCCTGCCGCTGTGGGGGCGCGTGGGCCCTGGCACCACTGGAGACAAGCGGATGGCAGAGGCCAGAGTGCCATGCAGTGGGAGGGATCCGCGCAGAAGCCCTGGACTCAGCCCTTCCCTAGTCCCCATGTGGCCTCCATGCACCGCCCACTGGTGGGGCGCTCCTGCTCCTTGCCCCCCCCTGGGCCCCCAGCACTCTAGGACCACGGGCACTCCAGGTGGTCCCCAGTGTTCTTAGTAGTATTGCAGCCACCAGGGGGCTCAGGCCCTCAGAGATGAGGTCTGGATTGTTGGGGGAACATGGGTCAGTGAAGGCAGGGGGTACTGTCAGGGCCAGGGTGCAGGAAGACCCATGAGAGGCCTGAACAGGGCAGCCGGGGGCACCTGCCGTCCTTTGATCCCGGGCACCCTCAGCGGTAGCCAGCTCTGCTGAGTCCAGGGGAGGTGCGGTGCGGCTGGGCCCTGGGTTTGAGGTCCTGTTTGGCCACCAGGTGTCCTCCTTGGCCACCTCTGATGTCCCTGTGTGGGGTGGGGGCAGTGGCTCACAGGTCACAGCTGGGAAGGGGGATGTGGAGGCCTGGGGATGTGGAAGGTCGGTCCTCCGCTGAGTGGGTGGGGAAGCTGAGGCTCTGAGGAGCAGGGCGGGGGCCAGAAACTGGATTGGGGGTGGGGGGCTGGCCTCCAGCTGCGGGCACTGACAGCCTTAACCACAAGACCCCTCTGCCCTCAGCTCTGTCACCAGGATGCCTGCTACAGGCTGTCATCCATTCATCATCCCTTCCGCTCCCTGCCCGCCCCCACACTGGGGACCTCCTGGCGCAGGTGGGATTTGAGCCCTCCAGAGGGTTCCCTGGGGAGCTGGGCAGGCACTGGACCCCAGGTCCTCCTCGGCCCGGCCTTCCCCAGCACCGCTGCCCCTCTGACCCATGCAGTGCCCCACAAATGACCCGGTCCAGTCCGGGCCACTGCTCCCCAGCCCCGCCCTGACCCCGCCCTCGGGTTTCCCCCCAGGCGGCTGGAAGCTGTGGTCCCTGTGGGGCGAGTGCACGAGGGACTGTGGGGGCGGCCTGCAGACGCGGACGCGCACCTGCCTGCCTGCGCGTGGCGTCGACGGAGGTGGCTGCGAGGGGGTGCTGGAGGAGGGCCGCCTGTGCAACCGCAAGGCCTGTGGCCGTGAGTGTCGGGTAGCAAGGAGTGGGCGGGCCCTAGGGAGGGGCCGGGGTGGGGCGGGGCCCGGCCTGGAGGAGGCGGGGCGGGGCCTGCAGGGGAAGGGCCAGGATGGGAAGAGGGTGGGCAGGACCTGAATTTGGGGCAGGGCCATGGGGTTGAGCCCAGCCTGGGGTGGGGGCGAGGCCCTGTGGAGGTAAGGGCCCCAAGGAAGGAGGAAGGGTGGTGTCTGGGGCTGGGTGGGACTAGATGGGGTGGGCTGCTCATCTGTGGGTGGGAGTTTTTGGGGTGCATGCAGAAGTCTGGTCGTGGGGCCTGCCCTCTCTCCCGCAACCTAGAGACCCCTGGTCAGGTCGGCCTCCCCAGCTGGATCCTGCCTCCAGAATGTATTTCTCTAATAAGGCTCTCTAATGACCTCATGCATTTTTGAGCTGCTTCCATAAAGTTAAATCAAATTGTAATGAGACTGTCATTCTTTGGGTTGTTTTTCCCTTGATGAACTTTCCTGGGCAGAAGATCCCATGTCAGGAGCCTGGGGAGGGCCGTGGGGTGTCAGGCCCAGCCACAGGAGGGTGGTGGGGTGCTGGTGGGATGGTGAGCAGGGGAGAGCAGCAGCCACTCAGAGATGCTGTCCTGCAGGTGACCACCAGCCTGTGGCTCTGGAGGCAGAGGGAGGGGTGCTGGGCAGGACCCGCAGGATCCACAGGAAGGGGTCCTGATCACATGTGGGCTGGCGACCGGCCAGGGCCCTGGTCCCTGATTTCCCAACTGTCCAGTGGGGCCAGGTGGCCTGGGTGCTGGCAGGCCCTGCCCGCAGTGGCCAAGGATAGAGAGGAGCCAGGGCAGAGAGCAGCCCGCGTGAGCTCTGGGATGGGTGCTGACTGAGACCGTCCTGCAGCCGCTGGGCGCACCAGCTCCCGGAGCCAGTCCCTGCGGTCCACGGATGCCCGGCGGCGTGAGGAGCTGGGCGACGAGCTGCAGCACTTTGGGTTCCCAGCCCCCCAGACTGGTGAGCTGGCAGGAGGGGGATGGGTGGGACCAGGTCTTTGGGAAAATACCACGAGTTAGTAATTGCTGCTGGTTATAAGTAATAACTTTAATAATGTGCCATAATCAGACCAACCCCTTAGGTGCCGGGCTCTTGTCTCCAGGCGGACTGGCTTTAGGGGAAGTGGCCTGTCCTGGGCCAGACCCCAGGGCCCCGAGAGGGCACAGGCTGACCTTTACAGCTCCCAGCCTTGTGGGGGAAATGGCCAGTCCTTGAGACCAGGCCTGGTTCAGAGGCCGAGAGGCTCCGGGGCTCCAGCCCTGTTGCCTGCGCCCAGTAGGGCGGCCCTCCTCCTGGGGAGTCCTCCCGAGGTCTGACTGCGGCCCTGTTGGGCAAGCGCATGCAGTCCCATGATGCTGTAGTCTGGTCCTCAGGTGACCCGGCAGCCGAGGAGTGGTCCCCGTGGAGTGTGTGCTCCAGCACCTGTGGCGAGGGCTGGCAGACCCGCACGCGCTTCTGCGTGTCCTCCTCCTACAGCACGCAGTGCAGCGGGCCCCTGCGCGAGCAGCGGCTGTGCAACAACTCCGCCGTGTGCCCAGGTGGGCAGGGCCGCAAGGGCAGCAGAGGTCTGGGGCAGTGGGGTGGGGGACAGAGGGCGGTGGGGGGCTGGAGTCAGCAGGTGGGATCCAAGGGCAGTGGGGATCCGAGACAGCAGGGTTGGGGGGCAGAGGGCAGTGGGGGGCCAGGGGCAGCGGCGGGGCTGGGCACAGAGGTGGGCAGAGGGCAGCAGTGCCTTCCCCTCCCTCTGCAGTGCATGGTGCCTGGGACGAGTGGTCGCCCTGGAGCCTCTGCTCCAGCACCTGTGGCCGTGGCTTTCGGGACCGCACACGCACCTGCAGGCCCCCGCAGTTTGGAGGCAACCCCTGTGAGGGCCCTGAGAAGCAAACCAAGTTCTGCAACATTGCCCTGTGCCCTGGTAAGTGAGAGGGAGGGCCCTGTGGGGGTGGGGAGGGGAAGCAGGGGGAGAGCCCGTCCCAGGAGCCCGGCTTTGCCCACCCCACACCCACCTCAGGCTGCTCAGAGGTTGGAATCTCCGACTGTGTCCAGGAAGGAGGTTGAGGTGTAACCCTGGGGCATTCCCACCCATGTCCCAGGCTGGGTGTTATGTCGTGGGTCCCTAGGGTGTGTCCTCAACCACATATTAGGCTGCATGGTGGGGGTGGCCCTCCTGGGGTGTTCATACCCCTGTCTCAGGCTGGATGTTGGGGTGGTGGCCCCCTGGGGTGTTCATACTTTTGTCCCAGACTGGATGTTGGGGTGGTGGCCCCCTTGGGTGTTCATACTTTTGTCCCAGGCTGGATGTTGTGGTGGTGGCCCTCTGGGGTATTCACACCTCTATCCCAGGCTGGATGTTGGGGTGGTGGCCCCCTGGGGTGTTCACACCGCAGCCCTAGGCCAGGGAGTGGGGCTCTGGGTGTTCACGCTGGCTTCCTGTCCTGTTCCTCCCCCGGGCCGGGCAGTGGATGGAAACTGGAACGAGTGGTCGAGCTGGAGCGCCTGCTCCGCCAGCTGCTCCCAGGGCCGGCAGCAGCGCACGCGCGAGTGCAACGGGCCTTCCTACGGGGGCGCCGAGTGCCAGGGCCACTGGGTGGAGACACGAGACTGCTTCCTGCAGCAGTGCCCAGGTCAGGGCCGCGCTGGGCCGGGGATGGGGGCCTAGTGGTCAGAAGCCTTGAGGGAGGGGACAGGCCCTATCGGGGGGTTATCGTGGGCCCTGGCATGTGGCCATGGGGGAGTGGGGTGCACAGTGGGGTGTGGGGCCACCATGGGGGAGCAGGGTGCACGTGAGGTATTTGTTTCACCCCGTATCCAGCTGACCTCTGGTTTCTCCTCTCCTGGTCTCAATGTCCTTTCTCCCATGGCTTCCTGCCCCTGGGTCCCTGCGTCTCCCTGTCCTCATGTCCCATGTCCCTACCTGTGTGGCATGGACTCCTGGGTCTCTCTGTCACCATCCCTGTGCTGTCTGGGTCCCCGTGTCCCTGCGTCCCTGTGGCTCCGTGTCTGGCCACACCTGCAGTGGATGGCAAGTGGCAAGCCTGGGCATCGTGGGGCAGCTGCAGCGTCACGTGTGGGGGTGGCAGCCAGCGGCGGGAGCGCATCTGCTCTGGGCCCTTCTTCGGGGGAGCAGCCTGTCAGGGCCCCCAGGATGAGTACCGGCAGTGTGGCACCCAGCGGTGTCCTGGTGAGACCCCCCCACACACACCACAGCTGGGCTCTGGGTGGGGGGCTGGGAGTGATTGGGTGGGCCCAGGGCTTGGGCGTGACAGCAGATGTCCTGGAGGGGTCTTGGCCTTTCCGAGTCTGCTGCCAACACTCAGCTCCCCTTTCCTGACCCCTGACACCCCCACTGACTCTGGCCCCTTGGCAGAGCCCCATGAGATCTGTGACGAGGACAACTTTGGGGCCGTGATCTGGAAAGAGACCCCAGCGGGAGAGGTGGCTGCTGTCCGCTGTCCCCGCAATGCCACAGGTGAGGGCCGAGAACACCTGGTGTGGGGGCTCCTGTCCTGTACTCGTAGAGATACGTGTGAGACACGCAGGCTCCTCTCCGAGCAGCTGTCAGCCCCGGGGTGGAGCCCCGACAGCCGCATGCGCTGGAGCGGGGAGCAGTGGCCAGGAGCTAGGAGCGTGGGGACACTGTGGCGGCCACTGCGTTGGACACTGTGTCCTGAGCTCTTGCTGAGGGCTAGCACCCATGCCAGGCCCTTCATATGAGATGTCCATTAAGCCTCAAAATCGCCATGAAGTCACCACCATTTACAGGTGGAAAACTGAGGCACAGGGAGGTTGATGCCCTTGCCCTGGGCTTGCAGGGCCAGTGCATGGAGGCCCCCTTTGAAGGCCAGCAGTCTGAATTCCCGCGCCAGCCTGAGGAGTGACTGTGGGGCTGGGAGGGGCGGCTGAAGCGGGGTGGGCTCCCTGGGGAAGGGGCTTGGCCGCACCAAGGGTGGGCCTCCCCACCCATCCTGTTTGAGGGGATGTGGGTGGTGTACGTGCCTGCCAGGCAGCAGGCGGGGCCATTGGGAGCCCAGGTTCAAACCCTAGCTCTGCCCTTTTTTGCTGTATGACTTTCAGAAAGTGACTTAACTCCTCTGAACCTTGATTTTCTTCTCTGTAAAGCGAGGCGATGTAGGTCCCTCTGCACAGGGCTGTGGGGAGGGCGGGGTGGTCCCGGGCGGGGGCGGCGGTGCGCGCTGTGTACTGCCGGCCACACTGCCCTCCCTTTCTTGCTGGCACAACAGTGCATGTTTGCGGGAGCATTTTGCAAACCCTGAGGAGCGAAATGAAGAAAAGGAGCGTCACGCGGGCGCGTGCCTTCCCTGGCCTTTTGTCTGCGTGTGTGGCCACGTGTCTCAGTGCCCCTTATTCTTGGCCCCACCTAACTCTAGCCATGGGGCACATGCCCCTTCCCTGCCTGGTGGGCCAGGATGCTGCTCTGTGGCTAGCACCATCTCGTGTGCATTCAGCCGTCCCTGCTTCTCTGATGATTCCCTGGGAACGAGGTCTGTGTCAGAGGGTGTGCCTGTGCTTGAGGCTGTTGATGCCTGATGTCACATGGCCCCCGAGGCTGCCCCAGTGTCTCTGGGCCAGGCAGAGGCCCCTGCGGCCCTGTGGATGCAGCCGGGCAAAGGACCCAGGCACTGGCTCTCCAGGACTCTGGGTTGGAAGGGGCTCCACGGGGGCCCCTGGATGAACTCCAAAGCCCTCTGGCTTGGCTGAGAGTTCCACCTCTGCGCGGTGGGGTCCCCGAAGGTTTGATATCTGCTGGGTCCCAGCACTGGTGCAGGTGTCCTTGAAATTGTTGAATGAGGAAATGAAGCCAGCCTGGCCCTGCGGCTGCTCTGCTCTTGGTGTGAGCTGTGGCCAAACCCCTGCGAATGGGGGCTGGAAGATCCAATCCGGAGTGTCTCCTGCCTGGGAGTCCTGCCTGGGGTTCCTGTGCCGGGCAGTGAACGTCCACCTGAGAAGGTGGGGGGGTCTCCCTAGGCCTCATTCTGCGACGCTGTGAGCTGGACGAGGAAGGCATCGCCTACTGGGAGACCCCCACCTACATCCGCTGTGTCTCCATCGACTACCGAAACATCCAGATGATGGTGAGGGCCGACATTGGGGTTTCCAGCCCTGCCCCCATCACTCCAGGGCCCTCCTCTGCCCTGTCCCCAGAAGCTCTGTCCCTGTGGCACACCTACCATTTGGACATGAGGCTGGGGGCTGCAGAGGGTTCTCTAGGCATGGGAGGTCCTTTGTACCTGTCTGGACATGTCCTGCAAAGGTGACGGCATCCAGCCCTCTCCACCCTCCCCAGACCCGGGAGCACCTGGCCAAGGCTCAGCGAGGGCTGCCGGGGGAGGGGGTCTCAGAGGTCATCCAGACGCTGGTGGAGATCTCCCAGGATGGGACAAGCTACAGCGGGGACCTGCTCTCCACCATTGATGTCCTAAGGAACATGACAGAGATCTTCCGGAGGGCGTATTACAGCCCCACCCCTGGGGATGTGCAGGTGGGCTCCAGGGGGCCATCCTGGAGGAGGGGCACCTGGGAAACGGGCTGGGGAGCCATCCTGGACCCCAACCAGAGGCTGAGTCCCAACCCCAGCCATAGCCTGGGCCCCGACCATGGTCACTGGCTGAACCCTGACCCTGGTCACATGCCAAGCCATGATTCTGGTACCTTTTCTCTTTCCCTGGCCCTTCCTCCTCTTCTTCCCAGAACTTCGTCCAGATCATCAGCAACCTGCTGGCAGAGGAGAACCGGGACAAGTGGGAGGAGGCCCAGCTGGTATGACACGCATTTGGGGCCCTCGTGGCTGGCAGGGTCGGATGAATGCAGGTACATCTGGTGCCTCCCTAAGTCGCAGGCTAGCCCAGGGTCGGGCCCACTGGGCACTCTGGAAGGCTCTGGGTTCAAATCCCAGCATGGCCTCTTGCCGATTGTGTGACTTGGAGCCATGTAAACTTCCGAGCCTCCGTTTTCTCATCTGTCAAAGGACAGCAGCTCATCTCACAGGGCTGAGAAAGGAGAGGGGGAGATTGTGTCCACCACAGCACACGTCGAGGCGACCAGGACCTCGTGGGTCTTATCTCTGGGAGGAGCAGTCTGCCTCCGTCCCTCCCAGGCTGACCTTGAACCTGCTTTCACTCCTGTCCCCAGGGCAGCACCCAAGGGGCTGTGGTACCCAGAGACCCTCCCCCATCCTGGGGCCCCCACGGGGCCGGAGCACAGCAGCCCCTTGGGCCTCCGCTTTCCTGTCCACAGGTCGGGGGTGGGTACTCAGAGGTCACCAGCCCTGCTTCCTCGTGGTGGCAGGAAATAACTAACAGAGCCCAGAGATAGAGGGAGCAGAGAAGGCGGGCAGGCGGAGGGCCAGGGGAGGCGAGCTGCATCCCAGCTGGGCGAGCAGGCGGCCTCTCGGAGCTGCGATGTGGGGCGTCCTCCGCTCTGCTCACCACACCCTGCTCTCCAGATGGGCCCCAATGCCAAGGAGCTGTTCCGGCTGGTGGAGGACTTCGTGGACGTCATCGGCTTCCGCATGAAGGACTTGAGGGACGCGTACCAGGTGACAGACAATCTGGGTGAGTCCACCCTTCCCTCTGCTGACCCCTTGTGCCTTGCTCTGCAGCCCTGAGCAGGGCCCTTCTGCCTCAGTTTCCTCATCTATGTCAAGAGGCAGCGACCAGACCACTGTGCAGGCCATTCTGGGGCCGGTTTCTGAGCTGGTTCTGTTTTCACTTACACAGACCGAGTCTCCTGGGATTGGTGAGGGAACCCCCAGTCTCAGGCCAGACCAGGCCTTGAGTCCCGGCACTCCCCGAAAGCCACCCACAGCCAGCCCCAGCACCCTCCCCGTGCTGAGGTTTGGCGGCAGGGCTGTGCAGCCCCTTCCCTGCTCCCCGGTCCCAGAAGTTCCTTGTCAGAGGGGCCGGGACTCCACCTGGCTCCACGGCTCGGCCAGGTCTTGGGCTCCTCATTTCTGAAATGAGATGATAATGGTGTCCACCTTAAGGGGATGCAGGGAGCACTGAGATGAGCAGTGCCTGGGACCTGCAGGTAAATGGCAGCTGTCGTCACAAATACGCACAGCAAGCTATGCCACGGTTGTCAACACAGCGCCCTCAATACCTCTCATGGGCCACATTTCCCAAACTTTCCCTGCCTAGGTTGGAGACTCTTTCACAGGGGAGGACCCAGGAGCGGGCACCGGTCACAGCTGTGATCCAAACAGCACCAAGGGGGAAAATTGTCACCTCCCTGGTGGGATGTTTAGCCTCTAGTGATGTGACCAAGATCCGCTGAGCTTTGTCAGCACATGCACCCTGGGCCTGACCCAGCCCCTACGCTGATGCCCTGGTAGCAGCAGGGACAGAGCTGCCCTGGGCCAGATGGACATTCACATGGCTCCTAAGCGGGAGGTCTGAGTGCTGGCACTCCTGTCCACCTTGGGAGCTTGGCATCCCAGAGCTCGGTCAGAGCTGGGGCACCTCTGAGGCCGGCGGGGCCAGGCCTCCTCTCACAGGCGGGGAAACTCAGGCCCAGGTGCTGTCAAAGTCGCCTAGCCAGTGGGGTCAGCATGGCCCTGGGCTGGCCAGCCTCGGACTTTCCAGCCCAGCGTCAGCATTCCAGGTGCTCTCCTGCCTCCCCTGCCCGGTGTTCTAGGTGAGATGCTTGTGGCCCCACAGGGAGGGGTGCAGGATGGCCCCTGGGATCCCTGACCTCTTGCCTCAGGGGAGCTGCCCTGAGCCAGTGGACATTCAGGGCCAGCCCTTTGTCACCGCAGGAGGCCCTGGGCTCCTGGTCGCCCCTCATCCCCCATCCACCCTGCCCACCCCATGTACCCCACACGTCCACAAACTCCATGGGCCCCGTGGACCCCACGCACCCACTTCACCCCAGTACTCCGTATGCCACGTCCCAGTCCATTTCTGATGCTGTAACTGAATACCCAAGAAGAGGTCGTTTGTAAGGAACAGAGACTGACTTAGCTCATGGTTCTGGAGACTGGGAAGTCCAAGATCACGGCGTGGCCTTGGGCGAGGGCCTTCCCGCTGCGTCATCCACGGCGGAGGCCCTCACATGGTGAGACTGAGCAAGTCTGCTGGCTCCGGTCTCTCTTCCTCCTCTTGTAAAGCCACCGGTGCCATCTTGGGGGCCCCTCATGACCTCATCTAATCCCAAGCAGCTCCCAAAGGCCCCACCCCCAAATCCGTTAACATGTGAATTTGAGGGTTCAATTTCCAGGAACTTTTGCAGGACACATTCAAACCATAGCATGCCCCATGCGCCCTGCACATCCCACAGGCCCCGCTCACCCTGTTCTCAGCCCCTCACTCACTCTCCCAGACCCCTGCTGGTCTGCCCAGCCCCGCACCATCAGCTGCTGAGAACTGGAAGCCAGTGGGAGAGCGTGGCCCATGCACACCTGCCCAGCCCGCGCCTGTGCCTGAGCTCCGCCCTCTGCTGCTCCCTCGGTGACCCCGTGCCTTGGGTTCCCACCTTTGTCCACTCAAGGACATTGCTCCAGCCATCTCCTCTGCCCCTGACCCCATGCAGCTCCCTTTTGCACTACCCACTACTGGCTGTCTGCTCCTGCCCCACCTCCCACCGGGTGCCCTCTGCTGCCATGGGGTCGCCAGGGGCATCTAGATTGCAGAACCCTGTGGTCAGCCCTTGACGCCCCCCACCGGACCCTTCGGCAGTATTGGGCACTGCTGACACTGCCTCCTTCCCCTTCTCCCCCCTCCCCTCCCCTTGCCCCTCCTCCCACTCCTTCGCCAAGAACACTCATCCAGGAATGAGCAGCCTCACCTCCTCCAGGTCTTTATCCAGAGGCCACCTCTGGAGGGAGGACTTCCCTAACGCCCTATTTGGGAGCGTCCCCTTTCCCCATGGTCACCACTGCCCAGCAGACCAGGGACCATCTCTTTCCCTCTGTCTGGCTTTCTGTCTCCCCCACTCCATGGTGACTCCAGCAGGGGTGTCTGTTTTGTTTACAGTTCCTGGCGCACAATAGGTGCTCAGTAAGTGTGCCAAGTGAATGGGTGCCTTCATTTGCTCACCCACTGGTGAAGCACACAGCAGTAAGGCCAGCGCATGCTGGGTGCTGGGCTCCTGACACCAGGGCCTGTGCCTGCCCCCAGGGGCTCCTGGGGAAGATGCCTTAGTCCCCAGAGGTGACCACACAAGTCCAGGGAGGACAAGGCCAGGTGGGGGTTTGCAGTCACCCTGAGCACCGTGAGGCAAGGGCACGTGGCCCAGCATGGGAATGGGCTGGGTTTGGTGGGGCAGGACACCCGATGGACAGGGAGGCCCCAGAGCTCCACCAGGGCCAGGCTTGGCTCCTAAGCCCTCCCCCGTCCCCCACATCTGATGTGGGCGGCTCAGAGGCCTTGGGGTGCTGGGTGAGGGGAGACATGGATCCTCTCTGCGGGGGCCCCCTGCCTGCCCTGCCCTGTCCTCCCAGGCCTGCCTGCCACTTCACCCACATGCCTGGATGCTGGGGGGAGCTGTGGGGTGGTGGGGAGCTGGAGAGAGAGCGCCACGCCTAGTACAGAGCCTGCCCTGGGCTGTGTTCGTGAGGCAGGAGCTCATGGGGCCTGCGTGGCACTCAGGCCGTGGCCCCCACTGAGTGGGGTCGGGGCCATCTTCCCCTGCTCCGCGAGGTGGGGCTGTCCCCATCCCGTCCTATGGTGAGGAAGTGTGTGGACAGGCCAGAGCTGGACAGGGCGCTGAGGTGGGCTCTCCAGTCCCTGCGGATCCCTCGATGGCCACAGAGTGGACCCCAGAATCCACCTTTGACCACCTTCCCGGCCACAGGGGTGGGGGTGCTGGGACAGGACTCCCTTGCAGTGCGGACTCATCAGGATCAGGGCCTCTTGCCTGCGGTGTTGAGCAGCCCCAGCCCCGCCCACGCCTGCCACCTCTTGCTGTCCCTGCTCTGCAGCCTCACTGGGGTCTGGAGACACGGCCCACCCACCTCTGCAGCATTCCCAGGCCTGCTCCCTGGAATGTGACCCTCTGTCTCTTGTCTCCCCCTCCCTCAACCAGTCCTCAGCATCCACAAGCTCCCAGCCAGCGGAGCCACTGACGTCAGCCTCCCCATGAAGGGCTGGCGGGCCACAGGTGACTGGGCCAGGGTGCCAGAGGACAGGGTCACTGTGTCCAAGAGTGTCTTCTCCACGGGGCTGCCAGGTAAGGAGCCCCAGGGAGTGGGAGGGGCCCGCCCAGGAGAGTGAGGGCCCACCACCCTGGGACGTGCCTTCTGGAGTCTAGCCTGCTGCCTCACAGATGGGGCAGCATCCCTGTTTCTTCTTGGTGTCCCCAGGTTGTCCCTCTCTCCAGGAAGCCCTCTTTCCCCTCCCTGGGGGCAGTGCCTACTATCAACCCCACTGCCCAAGTAGTCTGCTGAGGGGACAAAATGGACCACCCTCCTGCAGGGAGGGACAGGGACTCTCTGGAGTCACACGGCAGGGACTCTAGCTCCTGGGAAGAAAAGCCGTGCCCAGTCTTTCCCACAGCTCTCAGGGGTCACTCGGGAAGGGCCCAGCTCTCCCTGTTCCCATCTGGGACCCAGGCAGTCGCCCCAGATGCCTAGCTGCAGTGCTATGTCTGGGGGTGGGGGTGGAGATGGGCCTCCCCACCTGCTAGGGCCATGGACACGACCTTGCACATGGTGCCAGAGGCTAGGGAGGGCAGGGTCCAGGCCAGGCGGGCTAGCCCCGGCCCTGAGCTGCAGGTCAGGAGATGACAGGCACTCTCTCTTCCAGAGGCTGATGACTCGTCGGTGTTTGTGGTGGGCACTGTGCTCTACCGAAACCTGGGCAGCTTCCTGGCCCTGCAGAGGTGGGCAACGTGGGCAGGCAGGGTGGGCAGCACCCCAGCCACAGGACACAGGGGAGGCCAGAGGCAGCCTGGAGGAGTGGGGACAATGGGCATGGCACAGATGGTGGCCAGGGGTGCAGGGGCCCTCGGTGGGCATTCGGAGAAGGGCCACAGGGCGCACTCTGGGCCAGCTCCCCTGACGCGCCTGCTCCTCCGGCTCTGCACCAGGAACACGACTGTCCTGAACTCCAAGGTCATCTCTGTGACTGTGAAGCCGCCCCCTCGCTCCCTGCGCACACCCTTGGAGATCGAGTTTGCCCACATGTACAACGTGAGTGTCTTCCACTGGCACATCTGCATGCACACACGTGCAAACTGTGTTCCTGCGATTCCTATCACACTTCTCAGGCATTAATGCGTTGGGGTCTCAAGGCAGCCCTGCAAGAGAACTGCTTTTATCCCTGAATCATAGGTGGGGAAGCTGAGGCTCACAGAGGTGCGGTGACTCGCCCAGGGTCACACAGCAGGTTGGTGTGGCCCTGAATTCACTCACGTCTGACTCCACTGTCTGAGTCTAACCACTCCACTCCTGGGGCCGGCGGCCTGCTTGTTTTCCCAGAGAAGAGAGGCCATCCCCTCCCAACACGGAGCCTGCCCTGCACCTCCTGGCCCCTGCACACCTAGCCCAGGCCCGCCGCTGTGCGAGTGGGCCTGCCTCCCCTCCCGCCAGGTTCCGGACTCCCCTGGGAGGCCCAGTACCCCTTAGCCCCCGAGGCAGACCCCCAGGCCTAACCGTGCGGGCTCCAGAGGCTCTCAGCACAAGGGCATCCGCCCAGAACCGCCTGGGACAGGTGCCCCGGGCTCCAGGCCACCACTGCTGTGTGACCCCAGACAGGCGCAACCTCCTGGGCTGTGTGCCTGGCTGGGTACGAGGAGGAGGCAGCCCTGGCTCTGTGGGGCCTGTGGGCACTGTCACAGCTCATCCGGGGCCTCCTGCAGCCCCCTCTGGGCCCTGCTCCTTGGAGCTCCCTGTCGGGCCTCAGAGAACTAGGAGCCGAGACGCTCCTGGATGGGCTGAGAGCCAGGACCTCAAGGGAGCAAGCCACCAGGGTCACCTAATCAAGACAGGGCAGTGCCAGGCCTCGGGCCCCAGGCCAGGGCTGCGGGAAGCCCTGGGAAGAACCGTGCTCTGCCCTTTCCAGCTGTGGACGTTGGGGGAGTGTCCCCACCACTCTGTGCCTGGGCTTCCTCCCTTATCGCGTGGGAACAGGTAGGCCTAGGTGAGGACTAAGCGCCGCCCCGTGTGCAGCCGCAAGGATCTTAGCACAGGGCACCCTCCCAGAGCTGCCTGGGACAGGCGCCTTCGGCTCCAGGCCACTGCTGCGGCACAGGGTGGCGCTCTGCGCACACTCTTGGACGTAGCCCGTAGGACCCCGGACATCAGAGCAGCACGGAGGCTTTGCTGAGGCCCCACCAAGTGCCTGCCTGACCCCTTGTTCACTCTGCCCCAGGAAAGGGTCTTCCCGTTACCCCACTTGGCATCAGAGATGGGCTCCGGCCACTGCCGCCCAGCCTGCCATCGTATCTGGGCTCGGAGAGTGGACAGGAGCTGCCAAGGCCACGCAGTGGGCAGCGGGAGTGGCGACAGGCCCCGTGACCTTGGGTCACTCCCGTCTCCTCTCTGGGCTCAGTTTTCTCCTTGTTTGGGGCCCGCCTAGGTAGAGCACCTGGCACACCTGTAGGTGGGTCCCAGAGGTGACTAGTGGGTGGAGGCTGGTCAGGGTGGGCAGGGGGCCCTGACTTCTCCCCCTCTCTCCCAGGGCACCACCAACCAGACCTGTATCCTGTGGGATGAGACAGATGTGTAAGTTCGCCTGGGTTTTGTGGCCTCGGGGCTCTGGGCTGGGGTGCCAGGGGGGCCGGCCGGTGGGAGATGGGTGAGGGTTTTAGGTCAGGGGCCGCCATCCCCCCATCTGTGTGTCTGCTTGGTCCTCCCCGCCATGCCTGCGCAGGCCTGGCTCTGGAGCCTACGCCCCGCCTCCCACCTCCCTCCCAGGAGTGCACAGTGCAGGGGAGGAGGGGGCATGGAGGTCCACCCTGGGCCGGGTGAGGGGCAGGGCCGTCCTGGTCTGCGCTCATGCCAAGAGCAGGTCACGTCCTGGTGCTCAGGTCTGAGGGTGGGTGCCGGTGCTCGGGAGCTGGGGAGCATCGCTGCAGCAGGTGGGGCAGCTTGGGGTGGCACTGGAGGGTCAGAGTCATCAGATGGGGCGTGGCCTCCTGGGTCCTCAGCCATGTCACATGGCCGTGTGGTCTCTGCTCAGTTCCTAAGCAGCGATTAGGCGCCAGCCGCCTCGGGTGCTACGGCACAACAAGGACAAGGTGGACGCTGGTTCCATGCCCAGGGAGCTTCCTCGCAGAGTGGCCGGGCTGTGGGCCTCGATCACAGGGCCCTGCGTGGGTGTGCCAGAGTGGGGGGTGTCTTCCCAGCCATGTGACCAGGGGGAGTGACAAGGGGGCCTCATTGTGTCTGTGCAAAGGCCAAAAGTGCGAGCACCTCCAGAGGTGAGCTGGGTTGGGATTTCGGGAGATGGGGTGGAGAGATGGCAGCTGGGTCCTGCCGGCCACTGGGCCTGGCGGACAGGGCCTTCCCCATGTCTCGGGTCTCTGGCCCCAGTGTCAGGCAGGTTCTGGCCAGGAAGCCAGGGGTTGAAACTGACACCCACCCGCCTCCGCTGCTGCATCCCTCAGGCCCAGCCCCCTCGCTGCTCTGGCCGCCAGCCCCAGGCCTCCCCACGCCCCTGCCAGGCCAAGTGAGTGAGTGTGGCCAGCCTGGCCACCTGGGCGCTGATGGCACATGCAGTGGCCCCTTGTGTGGTGGGCGGTGACAGGTGTGTGTCCTGGGAGGTCAGGAGAGGCTTCCCGAGTGCCCGGTGCCAGAGGAGAATGGCTGCCTGGTCGTGGAGGGAAGGCCGAGGCTCTAGGCTCAGGGAAAGGTGCAGAGTGGGTGCAGGGGTGAGGGGGGCTGCAATGTGGTGAGAGGCCGGATGGTGGGGGCTGTTGTAAGGAAGGGGGATGGCCACCCCCAACCACCCTCCGTCACCCCCACTGGCCACCCTGCAGCCCACCGTCCTTCCTCTGCTGGTTTCTGCCACTGGCGATGGCACTGCTTTAGGAGGTCCCAGCCCTCAGCCTCCTTCTCCCCCCAGGGAGGAGGGACAGTGACCAGGAAAACAGTGTGACAGTGTCAGGCCATGCATGCGTAGGAAGTGGAGCCGACAGGGCCTGGTGGCAGGTGGGCTGAGGTGCCTTTCCAAGCAGGGGCCATGGGGGCCTCTGTGAGGTGTGTGGCACTCTGCGCGTCGTGTCGGGGAGCAGGAACAGCCAGCGCGAAGGCCCTGAGTGGGAGTGTGCGGGCCACGTGCCCTCGTGACCTCTCCTCCATCCTCTGTGGACTCCTCCGCTGGCCCTTCCTGCTCTGGGGCCGGGAGAGGCGGGGCGGCCCCGCTGCAGGGGGCAGCTCTCTGGCTTTGGTTGCGGCTGATCTTTGCTCTGGGTTGTGCAAGCAGCACCAGCTCTTTGTCCAAAAAGAGAAATCACAGAAAGGGTGGAAAAAGAAAAAGCACCTGGTGGGTGCTCTAAGCGCACAGGCCGGCCCTTGCGGTTTGCGTTTTCAGGGCTGGAGGTGGTGCTGCGGCTGCAGGCTGCTCCTGTCTCTCCCCTCCCCACTGCCCTGAAACCCTCCCTTGGGCTGTTCACCAGCTGCGGCTTCCAGGGCTGGTCCCCTGGCCCACCCAACCAGCTCCTCCTGGTGGCCCTTGGGAGGGTGGCCCTTGGGAACGCTTAGGTAAACAGCTACTACAGGACCAGCATCTGCGGGTGGCAGCTCTGCCTACACCTCTGATCGTTCCCTCCGGATCAAGTCCCCAGACCACGGTCTTAAGTTCTTGGTAGTAAATTGCTTTCAGAAAGGAGTGACCCATCATCCCCCCGGGCAGCAGGCTGCCAGGGGCCCGGCCGGCCCAACCAGGTCAAGGTCACTGCCCTGGGGACCAGGCTGTGGCCAGGAGGACATGAGGCATAGCCATGGGCAGATCCTACCCCCCGGGAGACTTGACTTCCTGTCCCTGTGGCCGGTCTGCCTGCCTTCGGGTAGGGGTCAGGGCAGCAAGAGGACAGTGGCCACATCCTTGGGCATCGGTGTGGCCTCCACCTGCCCCTCCTCCCCTGGTGTAGATGAACTGGAATGTGAAGGTCTCGGTGCCTGGGGGCTCAGGGCATTGAGGACAGGAGAAGGTGCCAGTGTGGTCTGAGCAGTTCTGTGGCCGAGCAGGGCCTGGCAGCTCTGAACCCACAGTCCCTATTCGATCCTTGACACAGCCTGGGCTCTGGGCCACACCCACTGCCTGCAAGGAGCTGGGGCCCTGAGGGCCTGCAGTCTAGCTAAGCACCCAGGGTGCTGACTGAGGCTGTCCGCCCCGGACCAAGCAGCCTGGGTGGTGGCCGACAGGCAGTCAGCCCTTCCTCCTACCCCTCACCTGCCATCCGCTCTGAGTTGGGTGCCTCCTCCCTGCACAGCCCTGAGGAGCTGTGTTTCCCTGTTGCCCCTGGGTCTGCTGCCACCAGTGTGCTGGGGAGCGGTCTGTGCCAGCGTTGACCTGTGTGTGTGCACTCGGGTGAGGAGTCACGCGTCTGGGAGGGATTCCGCGTGTGGACAGTGCAGTGGTGTGTAGGGGGAGGGGAGGGAGGGCCATCAGTGACCATCCACTGAGAAATACTGACCTCTTAGATCCGTAATCGTGATCCATAACTGAACCTTGATCCTAGTCACAGATGAGCTTTTACCCTGTTCCCACACTGAGTTCAGGTTGAGCCCTGACCCTGGTCACAGGCTGAGCCCTAATCCCGGTCACCTGCTGAGCCCTCATCCTGGCCACTCACTGAGCCCTGACCCTGGTCACAGTCTGAGCCCTAATCCTGGTCATTCGCCGAGCCCTGACCCCAGTCACACACTGAGCCCTGTCCCTGGTCACTCACTGACCCCTGTCCCAGGTCACTCACTAAGCCCTGACCCTGGTCACAGGCTGAACCCTGATCCTGGCTGCACACTAAGCCCTCATCTTGGTTGCACACTGAGTTCCGATCCTGGTCACGGGCTGAGTCCTGCTTCTGTGTCTCAGCTGGAATGACTTGTGCATGTTCACGTGCATTATGTATATGCTATATGTTTGCAGGGCCACCTCCTCTTCTAGCTGCATGTAACAGTTGACCATGTGACACACTCATCCTGGAAAGAATGCGTCAGAGGCTTCCACCCACAGTGCAGACCCTCTGCCTGCCTCACCCCCAGTTACACACACACACTTGCACATGCGGGCCCAGCAGCCACACTCCAGGCACCTGCTCGTGCTCTGTAAGCCCTGGGCCCTGAGAGCCCCTGGAGTACGCCTTGCCCCAGCAGCCAGAGGTATGTGACCAAGTCCCACCCTCTCAGGCCCAGACACCCTGGATTATCCAGTCCTGAAC
The DNA here is from genome assembly GCA_004363605.1 of Indri indri. Taxonomy (NCBI): domain Eukaryota; kingdom Metazoa; phylum Chordata; class Mammalia; order Primates; family Indriidae; genus Indri; species Indri indri. The sequence continues at coordinate 5,264 of RJWJ010021918.1, read as the reverse complement.
CCTGGCCTGGCAGTATGACTCGAGGGCTCCTGCTCCCCCACACTCCTACACCAGCCTGGCTAGAGGCAGTGGGGTCCTGGGCAAGAGGGAGCTGGGGGAGAAATGGGGAGCAAAGGGGGCCTTGCAGAGTTCCCAAATGTTCAAACCAGGAGAGACCACCCATATGTTAGCACATCCCTGTATAGGTCCTCAGCCTGTGTGTCTCAAGTATGGGGGCAGTGGCTGCCGTATCAAAGTCACTTCTGTACGCCCAGAATCGAGCGCTGCCCTGTTGTGGATCAATAATGGTTTATGAGCAGTGTAATGACCGGCGGCCAGATGCAGGAATAGATGGGTGAATGGATCCGTGGTGGGTGCTGTGCACAGTGGGTGTGTGGATGACCCATGGTAGCTGGCCGTGTGCCAGTGGACTGTTCCAGCCTGGCTGCGTGACCCCAGGCCTGCCTCCCACAGAGGGCCCAGGCCAGGGGCAGCTGTCCTGGAAGGTGCTCAGGACCCAGATTCAGGAATGCGGGTGTGGGTTCCCCAGTGGCAGGGAGATAATGGGCGGATGGTGCGATGGCTGGGTGAATGACACTCTCCCATCCTTCCGGCCACCCCCGCCTTCTCTCCTTCTGTCCACCCCCATCTGTACCCATCCATGCATCCTCCCAGCCACAACCCACCTGCCAGCCTTTCCTCCATCATCTCTCACTGATCAGTTCCCCAGGGCTGCCACAGCAAATCACCAAAATCACCACAACGGAGTGGTTTAAAACAACAAAAATGCATTCTCTTGTAGTTCTGGAGGCCAGAATTGGGAAATCAAAGTGTTGGTAGGTAGGGCCATCCTCCTTCAGGAACTCCAGGGAAGAGCCCTTTCTGGCCTTGCCAGCTCCTGGTGGCTTTGGGCATTCTTTGGTGTTGCTTGGCTGGGGGCAGCATCTCTCCAGTCTCTGCTTCCGTCTCTACATGCCTCTTCCCTTGTGTCTCTATGTCCTCTGCTCTTCTTGTAAGGACACCGGTCACTGGATCTATGGCCCACCCTAAATCCAGGGTGATGTCATCTCAGGATCCTTAATTATGTCTGCCAAGACCGTTTCCAAATAAGATCACATTCACAGGTCTGGGGATTAAGACTTGGAAAGATATTTTGGGGGGATGCTATTAAGCCCAGACAGAGAGGTGGGCAATGGGTGGGTGTGTGGGTGGATGGATGGGTGTGTGAGTGGACGACGGGCAGAGAAAAGGGTGGAGTTGGGTGATGGGTTGATAAAGGCCGGTAGCATGTATTGGGAGCTCCGTGGTCCTGAATGGACAGCTCCCTGGTATTTCACACACGGGAAGTTAGAGATGGTTTACAGTCTTTTTTTTTTTTTTTTTTTTTTTTTTGGTTTTTGGTTTTATTGCTTATTTTATTTTTGCGTTATGTATTTTATTTTTTTATTTCACAATAGTTAGGGGGTACAATGTTTTTGTTACCTTTTGTAATGCTCGAATTAGGGCTACGTGTGCCTGTCACCTGAAGAGTGTTGATTGTACCTGTTAGGTAGGTTTTCGCCCCTCCCATAGCCTCCCCATCCCCGCCCCCGCCCCACCCTGGGTTTGCAGTTTTTTAAAACTCTTTTAAAAAAAATAAATAACCCAGAGTTATATAAGGTATAAAAATCAGAGCTGGAAAAGTCCTCAGGTGTGTCCTCACTTGAAAAGTGGTTCAGCTGAGGCCCAGAGTGGGGACGTGAGTACAGCCCAGGGCACAGGCCTGAAGCCCTCGTCCGTCCTGCTACATGGGTGTTTGTGGAGGTGTTCTGCCAGATGCCACCCCATGAGGGCTCTGGGAAGGGCAGCCTTTTATGTGCTTCCAGGTCCACACACGCATCCACTGTAAAGGCCCTGAGAAGTCCTGCAAGCAGGATGTTCCTGTTCAACCCGGTTGGTAGTTTCCCTGGCTGGTGAGCTCTCAGCACCCTTATTCTGCCTGATGTGGGCCTCTCCTGGTCCTGAGCCAGCAGAGCAGACCCTGGAACAGGCTGGGAGGGAAGGGGGGACATGTGAAAAAGACATTCACTTAGCTTCTTTCCAGAAGCTCGACCTGGGGCCAGGCACTGTTAGGGTCCTCATCTCACTCGCACGGGCTTTCTCAGCTTGCTTGTTCTCTGTTAACCAATTTCACAGCTGAGGAGACTGAGACCCAGAGTACTCTCTGGCAAGCCCAGGGTCACCCGATGGACTTTTCCAGCCTGGTCTGTGCGGCCCCCAGGCCTACCTCACACAGAAGGCTCAGGCCAGGGGCTGCTGTCCTGGAAGACGCTTGGGACCCAGACCTGGCCCTCCTTGGGGTCCCTGCCCAAGTGAGCATCCTGGTCCCTTTAAGAGCCTCGCCCCCTCCCACCCCTTTCCTGGTCTCCTTGGAGAGGGCAGTGAGGGCAGGGGGTGCGGGGTGCGGGGAGCGGGGAGCGGAAGGAAGACTTGGCAGGGTCCCGCAGGCGCTGTCGGCAGCGGCAGCCGGTTCCCAGCCCAGTTTCTCCCACGCTGGCTGGTCCCTGATGGGGGCAGAGGAGGGGAGCAGGGGGAGGGACAGGCCCAACACAGAAGGCCTCTTTGGTGGCCTGGGAAGGGCCTCAGGATCCACGCCCCTGAGCGAGCAAGGGAAGGAGAGTGTGCGTTGCTCCCCAACTGAGCAGGGGCCCAGGCATGGGGGAAGGGTGGAGTGCTGCTCTCAGAGGCGGGAGCCCCCTGGCCCGGCCCCTGCCCCAGCACCGGCTTTCTCTGGATCTCTCCCGTCAGTCCTTGGGCGGGGCGGCAGGGCTGGCAGAGGCCTACCCTGGGCTGCAGTTTCCACACCTGCGAAGGGGCTTGCGGCCCATGTGAGAGCTGGAAGGAGTGGGCAGGGTCACGAGGTCATGCCCACGGACAAGCTCCCATTGTCTGGACTTGGGGTAGGGACAGCCCCCTGACCCTCCTGAAGTCCCCGCAGTGCCCCTCCATGCTCTCCGGGAGGCCCTCTGCCCGTTTCCAACATCCCCGCCCTGTCCTCCCCAGTGGTGACCCCGATCCGCAGTGTGTCCCTCTTTCCTGATGAAGCCCCTCTCCAGCAGAGCACAACCCCAAGGGCTCCCGTGCACTTGGTTCCGGTGCACACAGGACACCCGGGAGGTGCGTGCTCAGAGAACTGGAATGTGCCTCATCTCAGTCCTAGGGGCTCACTCATTAATTCACTCACTCGTTCATTGCCTGAACACATGTGCCCTCAAGGTGTCCCCCCACACCACATGCCCAGGGGACGTCCACCAGGAATGCCTGGCCCTGCGAAGCCCACCACCTCCTACTCCGAGAGATGGGGCGAGGGGCCCCCGAGGAGGGAAGGCAGGGAGACACGGAGCCTGGGCTGCCCAGGACATGGCTGGGGATCGCCTTGTGGGTGCCTGCTTGGGTCCCTGTGTCCCGAGGGCTGGGGGTCCGTGGGTCTTATACCTGGGGTTGACAGGCCAGGACAGCCCCTCCCTCTGGCTGGGGAATCCTTGGCTCTGGCCACTCTGGCTGTGGGAGCCCAGGCCTCAGTCTCCTCGGCTGTACAATGGGACGGGGGTATCCACCTCCGGGGCCACTGTAGTGAGAGACAGTGTGTGCCCTGCCCCCCATCCAGGGAGCCGCTGCCAGCCCCCACCCGGCGCCTCCGGGCGACTGGCTGCCAGAAGGGCCCAGAGCTGCTGCCCTCCCCCCGCCACCCCCCTCCATTCTCTTTCTTCTAGAAAAGCCTGCCAGATGCGCAGCCTCTGCAGCCCCCAGGAGACATGGCTGGGAAGGGGCTTCGACCATGGAGGAGGGTCAGATGGGCCACAGCAGATCCACCACCCTCCCCTGCCTGCCCAAACCCCTGTCGCCTTACTCCTAGGAGCCTGCCCACTGCTCCCCAGGCCTACCTGCTGCAGGCTTCCATCTTGGCCACCCCATTCCCACCGTGTGTTCCATCTGTCCTCCTGCCCCTCCCTGGGCCAGGCCAAGTGGGGAGCCAGGCACCTGGCCAGGCACGGGCACCAGGGGTGGCTCAACAGGGTGTGGGACAGGGCTCACGCCCTGGCCCTGCTCCTTACTGATGGGGTGACCTGGCTGCAGGTGAGCCTGCCACCTCCTGAGCCTTGGTGCCCGTGTCTGTAGGACAGGCTGCTGTGACTGTTCAACAGCACGTGTGTATCAGTCATCTAGAGCCAGGAACTGCTCAGCAAGTGGGCACCACCATTGCCCTGCTGGTCCAGGAAGGCTCCCCAGGGAACAGCAGTGAGCCCTTTGGACAGAGTGCCACCCTTGGGCCAGAGGGGTGGGGCCAGGCCACCCCACCCACCAGGGATGTGAGGCCAACTCAGAGTGGGCTTTCTGGGGGTTGGCCCTGGGCTGGCTATGGAGAGTGAGCTGGAGGCACTGGGCAGGAAGGTGGCAGACACACCCAGGCCCCAAGCGCAGCATGTGCAAAGGCCCAGAGGCAGAGTTCTGCGGAGTGCTGTCCAGCAAGGTGTCAGCGAGAGGTGGGATTTGGGGAGCAGAGAGTTGGGGGGAGGTGGGGCTGCTCAGGCCAGGGGGCCCCCATCAGCCCCTTACCCGAACCCCCACGCCTCTCTTTAGGAGAGAGAAGGTGAGCCCTGACATCTGCCAGCCCTGACCCATCCGACAGGCCCAGGGCTCTTCTAGGGTTCAGAATGGCGGCCGTGCTCACCTAGGGTCCCCGGCAGGGTTAAGCGACCCTGCGGTGCCTACCGAGCTTTACATTCAGGTGGCCCCCAGCAGCCATCACAGCCAGCTCCTCCTGCCTGGCGGCCCTGCCTGCCTCTCACGGTGCTGACCACGTCTGAGCCTCCCTCAGCGCTGATGGGTCTGTGACCGGGGCCTCCAGGGTTCTCATGTTCCCCACCACGAAAGATGCCGATCTCCTGGCTCCCGCCTGGCGCTGCGTGGGTCTGGGCAGGCAGGCGGATGTGTCTGTCAGGTCCCCACCCCATCCCCCTCCTCCACCGTGGAGGCCCCTCCACGGCACACCTCACGGGGCTGCCATGCAGGGGTGTGAGGAGGGCAGGCGGAGGGGTGGCTGCAGAGGGTGCTGTGGGGACGCGCCTGGGAGCCCGCCCAGCGCCTGTGGAACTCTGCTCGAGGTGCAGTCGCTCACTCACTGCTTCAGAAAAGTCAATCAGAGCTCCAGCTCCCCAGCCAGCACAGTGGTTTGGCCCCTGCTGTCACTGAGGGAGGACAGCGACTGAGTGTTCTCGTTTCTGTGGGGGGCCAACTTGGGATGC
>RJWJ010021917.1:0-27369 GCA_004363605.1 Indri indri | reverse complement strand
GTATAGACTGTGAAGGGCAAGACCGTTCTTGGGGCAACACCTGCCAGAGCATCACAACCCAGTGGAGCTTTCTCCATTAACCAAAGGAGGAAATGAGTGCTCAGGATGGGGAACTACCCTGCCCAACGTCCCCCAGCAGGTGGAGAATGGAGCCAGGACTAGACCCCAGGCCTCCTGACTCCTCACCCAGGCTCTCCAGGAAGACTTGCACAGAAGGTGACCTCCTGGAACAGGACCTGGCTCCCCACCCAAAACTCCCTTTCCCTGAGGGCTGCGGAGATGAAGCTTAATCTTTAATGAACTGGCTTTCAGTTTAACTGCTCCCTTGGCAATGATTAATACCCAGTGACCTAGTCACCTGGGCACCTGGTGAACCTGACCAGGACCGACCCATGGGAGTGTTGGTGGCCTCCAGGCCCAGGTCTGGGCTTATAAGCAGGTGGGTGAGGTTCTGTCGGTGCCCGAAAGGCCTCCTACCTAAAAGGATCTCTGTGCCTGGAACTCTGTCATCATACTGTGACACCTCAGAAGTAGGACATCACAAACGCCCCTGGTCAGGGGAGCTTGTAACATCGGTTTTGTTTATTAGTAAAATACTCCCTGGGCTCTTGCCTTTACAGCTCTGGTGTCCAGTAGCTCAGAGGAATTACAGAATTCATGAATTTTAGTCAAGGTTAGCAAGCTGATGTGACGTCACTGGGTCTGCAGCACAACCACGCTGTAAGCTTCTCATGGACAAGGACAAGGGTCTGGGTGGCAGAGATGTGTGGGGAGAGAACAGATTTGGAGCTGGAAAGGCCTCAGTGCAAAGTCCAGCTCCATAGTCACCAGCTGGGAGGCCGTGGCCAAGCCCCTTAGCCTCAGTGTCTTTGTCTATCAAGTGGAGAAAATAATACCTCTCTAGACTCTTCTGAGAACGAAATGAGAAAGTATATGCAAAGTTTCTGATTATTACAGAGGCACAGACTAGATGATGTTTCTTCCCCCGTTTTCTCCCCTCTTAACCTTGCCTTAGCTGACCTTTTGTAGTGAGGAGGAAAAGATCTCTTGTTTGTCTGGGATGGGGAATTTTTCTCATGTACTCTGTGATTCCTACAAGGATGGTCTCTCCCTGTGAGACCAGGTAGTTAGCGAGGCCTTGGGGCTCCCGCCTTTCCTGCCCCTGGAGGCAGCTGGAACCATTGAGTAGGGCTGAATCTGCTGCCCTCAGCATCTTCCTTCCTCTTCTGATGGTTGAAAATATTGCAAACTGAGGAAGCACCTCGGTGTGAGCCCATCACAGTTTCCTGCCTCTGTTTTGTGTCTTGGCACCGCAATGGGTCTGGCAGCGGTTCCGTCCTGCTCCTGCCTAATGGATACTCTGGCATGCTGGCATCTCAGTTCCCCGCCCAGTCTGTGGTAGTGCTTGACCCTTCATCCCGAGAGGCATGGACGGGGGACCCCCAAAAGGAACAGTGCTATTCCTCCCGCTATGCTCCAGCCCTGTGGGGCTGCCTCTGATCGCCTGAACCTGCCGTCATCTTTCATGTTTCCGTGTCTTCCTCTTCCTCTTCCCTCTGCCTGGAATGCCTTTCCCAGAAGTTCTGTCTGGAGATCGGCTCATCATTCAGCTCAGGGGTTGCTTCCCTGGATCCCTAGACCCTGGGCCCCCTCAGGCTTGGCTTTCCCATCCTGGCTTCCATCTACCTACCTACCTGCCTGTCTCTCTGATAGTCCAGAGGCACCACAAGGAATTCCCAATTCCTGGTCAGGGGCTCAGTGCTCAGGACCGTTTTCCTGGGACTGCTGAGATGATGCCCTGTGTGAAGGCAGGGGAGTAGCTTCTGTGGCCTCCCCAGTGAGAATAGATCGGGAGGCCTGGGTTGGAGGTCAGGCAGGCTGAAGCAGAGGACCCTGAAGCCCCCAGAGGAAATCGTGGCTCCTTCTCTGTTTTGGTTTTGGTTTTGTGGTCTTTTCATTTCAGAAGTTAATCTAGTTAATGCCAACAATGTCATTTCAGCAAGCCAGCAATTTCCTTTTTCCCTTTATTTAATGAGCCTCCACCCCACCCCAATCTCTGTAATAAAAGGCATGCAGGTGGGTAATTACAGAGGTGTGAAATGGGGGTGCTGGGCCGGGGCCAGCAGAGCATTCTGGAGCATCTATTGGGGAGGGTCCCGGGGAACTATCCAGCCCACTACTCCATTTCAGGTAGGGAAATGGAAGCTTAGAGAGGGTGACAAGGCTACAAAGCAAGTAGAAGGCAGAGCCAGGTCAGGAATCCAGGTCGTTAATCCCCAGCTGAGGTCCTTTCCACTACTGGGTGACAACTTTGTCCCCTTATGTGTATCCTGTGGAGTGTCCCACAGATATGCCTGCTGTCCATCCGTCCATCCATCCATCCATCCATGTATTTGATAGGTATTTACTGAGGGCCTGGGCACTGTGAATAGAGGAGTAACCAAGACTATCACACTCTGTCCTTGCAGAGATGATTATCTCAGATCACAGTCTCACACTCCACCGGATGGAGGCACAATGTGTGTGCAGATGATTTCAGTGTAGAGTGGCAGGCGCTGTGTCGGATGCAAGCGTCAGGCCGCTGCGAGGCACAGAGACCTTCTCAGAGGAGGGCACATGGCAGCGTCAATGGGTCTTGAAGGATGGGTGAGAGTTTCCAAAAGGTGGTGTATGGGGGTGGAGGAAGTTTTTAAAAGAATCTGGAAGAATATTTACCGAAACATTAGCAGTGTTCATCTCTGGGGAGTGGGATTTGCAGTGTGGTGGGTGGGAGGGGGTGGAGGACAAATTTTACTTCCTACTTTCCACCTCTGTATTGTTTGCATTAGGGTGTGTATGCATTAGCATTTTAATAAAAAGATATTTCTATTTTGAAAAAAAAACCAGTAGGGGGTATTTAGGAAATAATAAATGCCTCAGTGTGACAAGTACGGAGTGTTGGAGGGAGAGGAGAATATGAGGCTGGGTAGGCGGCCTGGGTCCATCCAAGAAGGCCCTGAAATGCCAGACTGAGGGTTCAGACTTTAACCCACAGGCCCTGTGGAGGTGAGGGCAGAGGCCGCATCCACAGAGCCTAGAAATATCTGGCACATAGCAGGTGCTCAGTTAATCCCTACCTGATGTTGAAGAAAAGGGGAAGTCTGTCCAGTGTGGAGCCACCTAAGGTGAGGGTCATGAAGGTGTGGCACTTCGCTCCAGGTGTTGGTGGCCGAGGGGAGCCCACTATGGGAAAATGTGTACCTGCAGAAGTGGGTGAAGTGGCGCAGAGGATTCTATGATGCAACGAGAGAAAAGGATGCTGTGGTGTCTTCTCAGATCAGAGGAATGTAGAACAGGTCCAGATCCAGGGACCTCGGCGTAAGTGGACAACCACGGAACACACTTTTTTATAATAAGAAAATCCCAAGGACATAGGCTTTTCCAGACTAGATAGGAGTTTTTGGTGTCTTTTGTGGCCACAAACTGATCAAAGCAGGTCGCCCCCATTATTTGCTCCTCGACAGTGTTGTCTTCAAGCCCCCCCGACCCGCCTTCAATACATCTTCAATGCTCTAGCGGGAGAGAGCTTCCTAAGATGCAGTTCTGACCGTGTTGCCTCCATGCGTGAATCCTTCAGGATAAGTTCAGCCCCCTAACTTGGCCTAGGACACCTCATTGTTCTGTTCCTTGCTCATTTCTCCAGCATTATCTCCCACCATCTCTTACCCAAACCCTACTCTGCAGCCAACTCAATTGCTCTCAGTTCACTTCGTGTCTTCATGCCTCTCCCTCTCTTTGCTGAGATAACGCTTTCCTTCTCCTTGGAGCAGCCCTTCCTTCTGTCCTCTACCTCCCACTTGCCTGATAAACTCCTCTCCCTGCTCTAAGGTTCCATTCTGACGTTATCTTACTTCTTCAGCCTTTTCTGACCATATCCTCACTACTGCCCATACCTCGCTACTTGGAGGGACTCGATCATTCCCACCTTGAGACTCTGTGTCCACAGTGCTCTGTACTATTAAATGCATGTACTATTAAATATACCAAACATATTTACTCCCTAAAGCACCGTGACACCTCGCTGAACTCAGTATTTGTATATGTATCTCTTCCCTGCCATATTGTCCACCTCTTCTCCTCCCTGACTATAAGCTCCTTGATGTCGGAGACTTTATTTTGCTATTCCCAGCACCTGGCACAGCAGCTGGAACATACTAGGTGTATAGGTGGCACGTACCTGTAGTCCTAGCTACTAGGGAGGCTGAGGCAGGAGGATCGCTTGAGCCCAGGAATTTGAGGCTGCAGTGAGCTATGACGTTGGCCACTGCACTCTAGCCTGGGGAACAGAGGGAGACCCTGTCTCAAAAAAAGAAAAAAAATCCTATCACACCTCTACCTTCTCTCCCCTCAAGGTGCCAGGAGGCTCTAACACCCGCTAAAGAGACAGCCTCCTGCACTGGAAAGATACCAGGGCGGGGAAGCAGGAGATTCGAGTTCTAATCTTGATCCTTCTGCCTTTCAGCAATCCTCTGCCTTTTTCTTGACCTCAGTTTCCCTGTCTGTACATCGAGGATAATAATCCTAGTACAACTTACCCATAAGAAATGTTGCTCAAAGGTGAGACCAAAACCTCTCACTGTACAAACTCCAGAAAGGATTGGAGTCTTAGCCACATAGACATGGTTGTCTGCCAAGGCCATGCCTAGGCTTTGGGGGCTCCTCTCCCATGGCCAGTGGGTCCTGCTCAGAGACTCTCTCCCCTCCTCCAGCTCATTCATGTTGTGAGGCTCAGAGAATGTTAATTATTAGGCCCCAGCCCACCTGGAGAGCCTCAGATGAAAGCAAGCTCAGAGTGTAAAGTCTAATCGATGCCTCGCGCCTGGCGTCAGGGCTGCAGCTCACTCTGCCTAGAGATGGATCATTAATCCAGACGCTCCGACCTGAAACACTGGACCCAGGAAGTCCCGAAACATTCCTGACCACCCACAGCTCAGCCTGTCAGCCCCACAAGGCAGCCAGCCCTGCCGCTGACTCGCAGAATTTTATAATCTTCAAGTTAGATGAGACCCAGAAGCAGCCAGTGGAGACTCCCACCAGGGCAGGAATCCAGGCTCAGTTTGTGCACTCATTGCTGGCCAAGAGCTCATTATCCGGAGAGGTGTGCTTGAGGGACAGCCGTGGACTTGGAGAGGACAGGTCCGTATGACTTCGGGCCGTGCCTTCCCCTTCTGTAAAAGTGGGATAAGGTTATCCACCTTGCAGGACTGGTGTTAGGAATAAATTAATTTGCTTGGAAGTTTTTTATTTTGAGATTTGTAAGAATGATAGTCACATAAGAGCTGTTATTATCATCGTCAACATTATAAGCACCTATCCCTGGGATGTTTTAATTTCTTCCTCCCCAGAGTCATCTTCAATGGACAAGGTGCTCCTTCTCTGGTTGAACACTTTTATGATCCCTGGGGCCTTGCACCCAAATCTCTTCAGCCTGTACCACCATCTCCCTGCTCAGCTGAATCTCCCCACCCATTGACTCCCAGCCACAGCAAACTGGCCTTGCAGAGCCTGTTAGCTCAGTACATCAGAGCGCCTCTGCCCTTTTCTCTGGGTGAATTTCTACTCAGCTTTCAAGGCCCTGCTCAAATGTTCCCTCTTTGAGAAAGAAGCCTTCCCAATTCCCATCGTGAACCTCTGGAGAAGTTAGTTGTTGCTTCCCCTCGCTTCTCATGCCATGTCGTAGCTCTTGCTACTCTGGTGCCAGAGTATATTGTCTGAGTTTTAGCCACAGGCACCAGATATGGATACTTCCTAGAGAAGTGCAGTCTGAGCAGAGAGAAAGGCTGGGGGAGCTCCCTGGCCAGGGACACTGAGGTAGGCAAGAGGTCCCGAGATGATATGGAGCGGCTCGTAAGAAGGCATCAGGAGCTCCTGGGTGGACACGATGTTTGAGAGAATGCTGGGGTTCCTGACCCTGTGTCCTGTGTCTGCATCCATGACTGTTTCTTCAGGTGGGCCTTCAAAGTGACTAGCTCTAAACTCTGAAATGGACAAGGCCCTTCAAGGTCAGGCTGTCCACAGGAAACCAGAAGTCGGGAGGCCAAATTCCCCCCAGAGAGGAGCACACATAATCAGGATGGGGATGGAATTCTAGGGCCGAGGAAGGCAGCAGGCAGCAGTATACGGGAAGGAAGAAATGCAAGGAGCAATTTAGGAATAAAATGAGCCTTCTGGGCCACCGTCACCACAGTCTTATTGTAAGCTCTTATGGGACAGGACTGGGGCTCACTGTGGCTTAGAGAACAGGACATGGGGCACTTCACTGCCACCGTGGGCTCGGCACCGAGCTTTGCAAATATTGGATACATGACAAACACAGCTTGAACTCAACTTCCCCTCTTCCATTTTACCCTTTTATTTTAAACTCAGATCTTTCCCCTCTGGATGGAGTTCTCCCATCTGGTTACAGAAACTAGATCAGTGGAAAGAGAAATCCTAGGATGCTGGAATTTCAGGAACGTTCCAGGATGCCAAGAAAAATAGCTCTGTGATGAACCAATGGCATCATGATGGCAGATCTGGAAAATACATTTGACTCTGTCTGAGCCACCATTGCATAGGATCACAGAGACTTGAGGTCCTTCAGGCCACCCCATGATGTTACAGAGGGTGCAGCTGAGGCCCGGGCAGGGACAGGCCTTGCTGGTAACAGAGACAGAACTGAAACTGAGGGCTGTGGCCATTCACCCCCTTCTGATCAGATGCCAGGCTTCAGCCGCCGGGCTCTTCTAAGAGCTGTCCGACATGTGTAGCTTTGCCTTATCAGCAGGAAGAAAAGATGACAGCGGGCAGTCTTTCCTGGCCAAGCGTCCATCAAGACCCACATAAATATTTTCCCAGCGTCTGCATGGCCGGCATGTAGTTGGCTAGGTTCCAGGGGACAGTAAATAATTCAGACGACTGGTTGCTTCCTGACCACTTTTTTGGGTGCATTTTCTGACAACTATGATTTTTTGGAGTGAACGTTGAGGAGACCTTGATGAGGGCAGTGGGCCAAGCCCTTCCTGGACTCTCTGATGACATTTCTGGTCGGGAAGAAAGTACGCATGGGGTCTTGATGTCAGGGCACTCGGGGCAGGAGATCACTTTCACTCAGTCTGCAAGGCCTTTCAAGTGAGGCCAGGAATTAGTTTCAGGGATTAGGGTGGAGTGAGGTTAGAGACTCTGGGACTGAAAAGTCAGAAGAAATCAGCTCAAGTGTGGTGCATTGGGTAAGCTTGACCAAAGGCATGCTGAGGTCTTGGCAGATAAGCTGGTGGGGAAGACAAGGATGATGTTGGAGCTGGCACGGCCTCAAGCTATCAGAGTGACCAGGCTGGAAGTTCAGGAGGGGGTGGGGTTTTCAGGCTACGTCCATTCTGGTGCCACATCTGGGGCCTCCAACGGGTGAGCTGGCTGGCAGTGGGAATCTCGGGGATGTGTACGGCAGTCCTGGAAGTCAGGCTCTGAGCGTCCTGCCTGGTCTATAGTAGGATTTCAGCTGGCAACTTGAGGAAACTAGAGCAGAGGTGAGGGAAGGGAACATCTAGAAAGAGTGGCAGGGCTAGAGAGTCTCCTTGCAGTTGAACTTGAGACAGGGCTTAGGGAAATAAGACAAATTCCAGACCCTGCCCTCTGGTGGGAGGGTCTCGTTATCCGCTCTGTGTTAGGCTGGGCTTAGGGTCCGAGGGGTGGGTCAGAACTATAGCCCAAAGGCCTTCAGCGCCTGCACCGTCCAAGCTGAGGGAAACCAGGCTGGCACTGACGCCGAGGCCCAGCCTCCTGTTGCCGAAGGAAAAGCACACCGTCCCTGGGAGGATGAGGGGGTAGAACCCCAGACGGCCGGAGCTGGGAGGACCCGTACCCACGCAGCCTTGCTGGGCCTCACGATGAGGCTCCCCTCCTCCCACGTGTCTCGATTTCCAGCCCTCAGTCCCACGTGGTTGTTCTTTGGACCCAACAGAGACCACGGTGGCTCTACCTCTGGAAAGGGAAGGGACTGGGATTTAAGAGGCCCAATGTGACTTCCTTTAAGTGACTTTTGATGAGGGGGAGTGGGACCTTTAATACCAGCATGGGCTTTCGCCCAGGCGTTTGAAAAAATGTTTTTGAACCAGCGTATAATCTAAGCCTGCACATCCTCTAGGGATGGGAATTTATAAATTCACTTCATCCTAGACATCCTAAATGTGCAAACACATCTGCTCCGATTCTGGAAGGAAGCAAATGAAGAATTGTTGAAATGGGCGCTGGACTCAGCTGACTTGGGTTCAGGTGCGCGTGGAACCAGCTGTGTACCCTTGGCCACACCACTGAATCTCATTTTCCTCGTGTGAAAGATGGAGAGATGGTCATTGGAAGATTGAAGTGAAATAATGTGCATAAAGTGTCAAGCACCATTCCTGGCACAAAGTGGATGCTTAAAAGTGATTATTGACTTATTCGATATTTAGTGTGAATCAAGTAAGACCTGCGTTCTCATCTTAGATCTACCAAAGCCAGGCTGCATGTCTTTGGGCAGCTACGTTCCACTCTGAGCCGTAGTCTCTCATAGAGGAAAATAATGCCCACCTCATAGGGCTGCTGTGAGGTTTAATGAGATGTTTGTAAAAACTCCCAGAATCCTACCAGTTCCCAGGTTTAGGGGAAACTGCCTCATCGTGTAAAAGATTAAAAGATGTGAGCCCGCCCTCCACACCCTAATGGATGCGAAAGCCTCCGATTCCAGGCTAGAAGCTCTCTTCCGTCCACTCCCTCCTTTCTTCACCTCTCCCCAATCCAGGCCTCACCCCCTCTCACCTGGACCGTAACACCTGCCACTCCCGGATCTCTCACCTTCAATGTCTCTTGCTCCAGTTGATTTTCTCTGCAGAAGAATGGCACATACACAGCAGAAACCGGACCCCTCTGCTCTCCTGCTCAGATGCCCCCGTTGTCCTGGCATTGAGGGCCTCCATATGAGACCCAGGCCAACCTTTCCATTCACCCTACCCCAGATTGTTCCCTATAAACCCTTCATTTACATTTGCATTTTCACACGTCTTCATTAGGAAAAGATGCTTAGGCCCGGAAGCAGCTGATGTGCATCCTGGTCTTTGCTGGGTGTTGGCTCACCACCCACACACTGTTTCAGGGGTGGGGTACCTGCTGCCTTCTGGTTCCAGGATTGTTCTTTTTTAAGCACCAAAGGAGGCAGGAAAAGCTTCATCTTTCTCTGCTGCTCCACTTTTAATAAAAGGATTTGTTTTCTAAAATTTGGATTCAGTCAAAGGGCTGGACTTAAGGACAGGGCCTGCTATGGTTTGAATGATGGTGTCCCCTCCAAAATTCACGTTGCGACTTAAGCCCGAATGCAACAGTATTAAGAGATATGGCTTTGGGGAGGTGATTCAATCAGGAGGGTTCCATCCTTGTGAATGGGATTGGGTTGGAGGGAGCGCTGTCTTGCCCTTCCACCTTCTGACTGCCATGTGAGGACACAATGCTCCTCCCCGCTGGAGGACCAGCAGCAAGATGCCATCTGGGAAGCAGAGAGCAGCCCTCACCAGGCACCAACGCCTTGATCTTAGGTTCCCCAGCCTCCAGGACTGTAAGACATAAATTTCTGTTCTTTATAAATTACCCAGTCTGTGGCATTGTGTTACAGCAGCACAAACAGACTGAGACAGAGTCTTTCAGCTCTGAGACATTTTAACAAAATTTTATGCCCTCTTGTGTGACCAGGAATTCTTTCTCTCTTTTTTCCTCTCACCGCACACAAGCATGAACACACAAACACACAGATCCTCAAACATTCTCATGCAAACTCTTACACAAGTATACACTTCTTCATATACATGGGCATGTATTTGCATGCACACATCCTCACATAGACATGTGAATTCTCCTTCATTCACTTAAGAATTCATGCTTTCTTATAAACACTCTCACACACATGCAAACACTAGTCTGTCTTGTTCACCACTAAATCCCCAGCATTTAGAGATCAGAGAAAAATCCTCAAAATTCATTGTGGAATGAATGAATAAATGAATCCTACCCCCGATATTGATGCAGGCATCCGCACACACCACACCTACCCACATAGGCGATCGTATGTGCACACTTTAGGGCACAAGTGCACGTGGCACACAGTAACGATGCCCAGCACACTCGCTCCTGCCCACATTCCCACATTTTAGATCCCCTTCCAGGAGCTGAGCTAAGAGAGATTCTTTCTCAATGTCGCCCTGAAGGCTCCCTTGTTATTGTCAGATTTGGCTCTGGGGACACCCAGGGACCGCGGTCTGGGTGTTAGAGATAACTCCACAACCTTATTTGGACAGTGCTTTGTAAAAGTCACATGGCTTTATCAGATGACATCCCACTTGATCCTCTCAGCAGACCCGAGTGCAGCCTCTGAGCGGGGGTTATTCTGTCCACGTTGCAGACAGGGGAAACAGAGACCTAGGAGGTTAGGCCATCTGTCCAAGGTCAGAAAGCCAGCCAGTAAGGGAATCACCCAGCCGGAACCCACACCACCCCCATCCAGGACTCTCTCCGTTGCCTCTCCCTGTGACTGTTTTAAGAGGATTATTTATTCTTCAGTTGTTTTCTTCCCCTAATTTCTTTCTTTATCTTTTCTTTATCCCCTGTTTCCGCCCGCAAAGTGTAGGGTTTCAGCAGGGAGTAAGGGAGGCCAAGTTCACTGTCAGAAGAGAAATCTAAGAGTAAGTTTTCCTTGTAAACCCCAGCCAAGATTCCTGCCAAATAAAATGAGAACCTTCCACACTTGCACGCATCCACCTTAACAAAGAACCAACTTAACTTGCAAAGGGAAAAAAGTTAATAAAGTTAATATCTACTTCCGAGAACAGAGGAAGGCCCCTTTGGCCATATAATTTGCCAAGTAATTAAAAAATTATTCACAGTTTTATAATTTAAAAAATTTGCATCACTTTTTGTTTCTTGGAAGGAACTGGTAACATGCAAGCCTATTCCAGTTGTCTTGGCCTTGGGATGGCTGCTGTATGTGTGTGTCAGTCTGGACTGGTTCTTTTCCACAAAGATGGCACTGTGGGAAGTCTGGGGGTTCCCTTTGGGGCTATGAGGACCCAGACATGCCTGTAGCCCTGCTGGCATCTCTCTTTCTTGGCTCCAAAAGCCTTGGGAGAGATGGGAGTTATTGTGACAAGACCACTGGCTTTGGAGTCAGGCAGACCAGTTCGAATCCTTCTCTACCCCTCAGTGGCCGATGACTAGGGACATGTCACTTAACCTCATGGGTCTCAGTTTCCTCATCTGTGAAAAAGCTATTGATGCCACTACCTTGGCAAGCCATTGTTAAAATTAGGACTAGCATACATAAGGAAGCTGGCATATAGTAGATGCTCAATAAATGGTAGCTATCATCAGATTAGCCAGCCCAGCACTTGATTCTACCCTGTCTTAGATTTTGAGGAGAAGAGGGGATGGAGCAATGAGATAGGTAGGGAAGAGGAAAGGAAGAGAGCCAATTTCATATCTGGCTCTACAATGGATTTGGGAAACTCCTACCCCTCTCTGGGTCTCTGTCACTCCATCTGGCTATCTCCAGGGGGCTTTCCAATCCTGTGAACTCTGTGTTGGCCAAGGGTTAAGGCTGGGTCTTCTCCTATCTCTACCCTTGGACTAGAGTATAGGTTAGATACACAATAGCTGCTCAAGGACAACTTAGCTGTTTGATCTTTCCCGCTGCTGGTCAACCAAGCAAACTCAGACATACTCAAGGCCAGCTCTGTGCAAGGGATGACACATGTAGCTCATGTAACTGTTGCGCTGAATAAGCTAGACTCATGGGGGTATAATCAAGAAATAACTTTCACCAGTCATTCTGCAGAGCTGAGTCTCTTTTGTCGCTTCGATGAAAACTAGGACTTGTTCCACTGCTTTTTTCTGTTTTCTCTTAGGTAATACAAAGTTCCTCCTTTGTTTTAAATCATAAAACATTGTACTCAATAATTAATTAACATGTCCAGAATACTACTATTGCTACTTTTCTTAGTCCATTTTGTGCTGCTATAATGGATTATTTGAGAGTGGGTAATTTAGAAAGAACAGAAATTTATTTCTTACAGTTTTGGAGGCTGGGAAGTCCAAGATTGAGGGGCTGGCATCTGGCGAGGGCCTTCTTGCTGCATCATCCCATGGTGGAAGGACAAAGAGAGAGCTAGAGATTGAGCTTGCAGCCTTAAGCCCTTTTATAATTGGCATTAATCCATTTGTGAGGGTGAGCCCTCATGGCCTGATCACCTCTCATGTAGCCCTACCTCCCAGCACTGTTGCATTGGGGATTAAGATTCCAACACATGCTTTTTGGGGAACACTTTCAAACCATAGTACTACTGCTGATAATAATAGCAGTAATAAACTCCAAACTTCATTTAAAAGCAACACTTTTCCTCACTGCCTGCTTGGACCTGGAACTGCTACTGGCCAGTCTCCTGCAGAGAAAGGGGCTCAGTTTCCTCCTTCCACTTCTCCTTCTACGCCTTGCTAAGCATTGTGGATTTTTGATCTTTCCATTGTCAGGGATGGGAAGAGGGAGAGAAGGAAAAAAGAACAAGAAAGTTCTTGCTGGACTAGTATAGAATTGAGGATCCAGGGTCTCTCTGAGCTTGGCAGGCATTTAACCTTACTTGTTCTTACACTGGGTGTTTTTGTACGTTCTTGGAGAACTGCCCCCCCTCTCCTGACCCACACAGGTGATCCTTGATGTAAGTGCATTCCTATTCCAGCTGGCTCCTTCAGACTCCCTCCCAGCCCCTAGGCATGAGGTCTTTTGTCCCTCTAGATGATCCTCTGACATGGTCTAGGTTGACTTGGACCATCTCTGTCTCACGGGGTCCATACCTGGTTTGAGAAAACCCTTCTGCGTTCTCTACCTTGGTAAACTCTGCGAGTGCAGGTCGTTCCCCATGCAGCAACCTCCCTTTACTCCGCTGTTAGAACAGCTGGTCAGCCAGCCTCTAACCTTTTACACTTAGCAGTGGGAGTCAGATTCCTGTTCACTGTATCCCCTAAACATAGGGAAGTCATCAAGCTCTCCAACAATCCCATTAAAGCCACTTTCTCAGGCTTGAGTTAAGGGAGGGAGTGGACAAAGACACACAATGTATTTACAGCTCTTTCCAGAAATCCCCTATCTAATCCCCCACTTTGTTCTTGGCCTCTCCCCCTCTTTTTTATGCCAGAGTTGGGTCAGCAAAGAACCACAAGAGCAGTTTTCAACACCACCTTTTGCAGCTCTCGCATGGTGGTCTCGCATTGCACTTGGGGATGTGTTGTGCATTATCTTGGGCCTCGCATGAAATCTGGACTAACGTAGTTAAATTTTAAGATTCTTGGTAGATATTCCTATCTCTATTTAATGGTTGAGAAAACAGGTTCGGAGGAAAACTAGCTTAATCAGATTCCCAAATGTGAATTCTTTTCCATCCTACTATGAAGACTGAGGCTTTACCTCTGTAGCGGCAGGATAGCATAATGTTTGAGGGCCTGTCACACAGACATGTTGGGCATCAGCATCAAAATCTGGTGTCTGTCAGCTACTTGTTCATCTTAAAGCATGTTCCTATCCTCAAACTCTTTTGATGGGATGTCATCCAGGATGAGAGCCTTCCCAGTGCCCAGTGAGTTGCTTTGGAAGAACATAGCCAATGAACAGTCTCTCCTGTGCTTGACTCCAACACTGATTCTCCTTTTCATTTTCTCTGCAAAGATTTTATTTAATTTTTTGCTTTTTTGATTCTGCTGATTATTATATTGGAGAGAGACCCCTGATTAACATGATCTTTATCATCACCAGCAACATGTATTTAGAAAGGGTTAATCTGTCTTCAGCATCTGCCTTTATCTTGTTCTTCTCTGTGTTTGCAACAGTCTTAGTGCACATTATTGCCTGATAGAGGCTAGTTGAATTAATTCATTGGCTGAACAAGGTTAATTTAAGGGTGGGTTAGGAGTGGAGGAAGGAGAATGAGCAGGAGGGAAACATGTACCTACAGGGGTTGTACCATCAACCAACAATGGCTCGTCTTCCTGGTCCCCTGGGCAGTCCTGAGTGAGTCACCCTCTGTTAGTTTCAGCTTTCTCATCTGACCAATGGGATAAGGGTCCCTGTCCCGTCGGCCTCACCAGGAGCATAAAATGACCGTTCAACAAGATCATAGATGTGGAAAGGAATAAAAAAGTATCCAATGTGTGGGTTTGGTCTGGGGAAACGACACTTCTGACTCAGCCTGGGTGTCCTCAGACAGTGGGCTGGGAGGACCCAGAGAACCACCCTGGCCTGTGTGAGCTGCAGAGGCCTCTACATTCTGGGATAAATTATCCCCAGGCAGAGGCGTCAGGGCTGTCTGCTCCCTGTCTGGCCTCCTTGGCCATCTCACTTCATGAGACATAAATCCCCAAGACTCCCTAGTCATTTCTAATCTGCATCAGTGTTTATTTTTTTAATTTTGTCCCCCCCTTTTTTTGTCTGCTTGCTATTTTATAGGGCTGTGGGCCAGGAGGGCAGAATCCGGCTACAAATCTCACAGCTCTTGCTGCAGAGACGGTGGGACAGAGGAGTGAGGTGCAGTGGCCTGAAACATGGATGCCCCAGGAAGCTCAGCCAGGGCCAGAGGCGCTGCCTTGGGGCCCTTTTCCAAGAAAGTGCGGTTCTGGGATTTTCTCTCTTGGTGTGCCCAGGCCTCCGAGTTCAGACTCGAGAGAGAACGAGGAGCATGCTCATGCAAAGAGGATACCAGGTGTGGTATTAGACTCATCTCCATCACGTCTGGCAGGGTGACATTGACCAAGCTACTGATGCCTCAGCCGCATTTTCCTCTTCCTTAATGGGAATGACAAGAACTCTTCCTAAGGTGATTGTGAGGATCCACTGGGATGCCCTCGGCCAGTGTGTCCAGCATGCTGCCTGCCATGGGAGGCATGCAGGAAGCGTGGTTTCCTCTGCTCTTAGGCCATCCAGGATTGCAAAGTAATGAATTCGTCATCTCATCTTCCTTGAGAGCTTCTCGAATGTGAGCTCCTTGAGGGCAGGGATTTTGTCTAGCTTGTTGGCCTCAGGATCTCAGCACCTAGTAGAATGCCTGACATTTAATCTGTGCTCCATAAATATTGGCTGAGTGATGCATGAAACCCAGTTCTCTGCAGGAATTCTTTGGGTACAGAGGAGTTTCCATATAAGAGAATGTTGCCACAGAGACTTACAGACATTCAGAATCAGAAACGGCTTTAGAGCAAAATGCAGCTCTAGGTCTTCACAGCTGCGAGGAAGACACTTAGGTTCAGGAAGGGAAGAGACTTGGCCAGGATCACCCCAGAAATCAAGGGTAGAGCCAGGGCTGGAACCCAGGTGTTCTGGTCCCCATCTGATGTTAATTGTGTCTTTAAGGTAGAAAACAGAGGTGGAAAACTAAGAAAAAGGCAAACTTAAGCAAAGGAGAGCTAAGGGAAAGAAAGTATTTCTGCTCAAAACTAGAAAGAGAGAGAGCGAGAAACAGACAGACAGACAGATGAGGGGAGAGACAGAGAGACCCAGGACTAGGACCCACAAAACACACCATGTTCCATGACAGCCCGAGTGTTTCCTCAGAACCCTGAGAACCCTGCCCTCACTGCGGGCTCAGCAGGGCACTTGGCCTTTATCCATGCGGGTCACGGGAGGAGTAACATTGGTACAGACGGGGAAGCCTCAACTTCCGCTGGAAGCCAGCCTGCATTGCCTACTCCAGCCTGGCCGCCAAGACTTTGTTTCCCTCGTGACCTGCACAATGATGCTGTTGCTGCCAGCACTATTCTGTCTGGTACGTCTGTTACTACCACAAAAGTTAGTATCTTCCGAATGCTTATTATGTGCCAGGCACTGTCCTAAGTATTTACACGAATGAACTCAGCTATCGTCACAGTCACCCTCATTTTACAGAGGAGGAGAGCGAGGTTCAGTAATCTGCCTGTGATCACCTCATTTGTGCAGGGAGGAGCCAGCACAAGCCGTCCTCATGTCTCACGCTGGCCTTTCTCCTGCTGCTTCAGACGTCACCTTGCTTCCCCTGAATCTGAACAGCTCCTTCCACTCCATCAGACACGCCTTAACCACACCTCCCACTCCTCCATGTCCGCAAATATCCTAAGTAACATCCTGTTCCAGGCTCTGTGAAGGGGCTGGGCGTGCAGATACGAGCAAAGGTGCAGTCCGCTGGGGAGGCTGACATGAAATGGAAACTTGCAAAATGGTGTTTTAAGTACTGCAGAGAAGCACGACCCGGCATGTGGGGAGTTAGAGCAGGATTAGTTGAGGAGGAGGAGACATTCGAGCTGTGTCTAAGTAAGCGAGCGCCAGAAGCGGGAGAGGGCGTTCCAGCTGAGCCAGCAGAGTGCAGATGGAGGAGACGTGCTGGTGTGGGGTGGGATGCTGGGGGACCCAGGGGGTTCACACGGGGAGGGGCGTGGGTCAGGCTGTAGAAGATCTGAGGACCAGGCTAACGACTGGCTTTACCTAAGGTGCTAGCCTATGGGAGGCCTTCGTGAATCACAGACCTGGCTGGACACCCTGTTGACCAACACATAGTAGGTGCTGAGTAAAACCAGCTGATTGTCTGATAAAGGTGTATGTCTAAACTTCTCTGTAACACCTGGAGTCTGATAAAAGCATATGTCTAAACTTCTCTGTAACGCCTACTACAATGGAGAAAATTCTCTTTCTGCCCTCAATTTCCTTCAAGTTGGGACTTCCCTGCTCTGGCTGCAAATGGTGCTCCTGGCTCTGGGATGTGCTGGGCCAAGAATTTCTGCCAGCCTCCTGGGCTTCTTATGAAATTGGAGATTTGGGCTGGGCCCCAGTCGGTTTTCAGACCCGTGCCTAGATCACATCCACTGCTCTGAAGCCTCCTCCACCTACCTGCCACTCGCCATAGCCAGAGAGGTCCCCAGCCAAGCTGGGAAGAATCAAAGCTCAAAAACTCCAAACTCTGGGAGATGTAGAGGCTGGGAGTCCACCCTCAGTCCTGGAAGGAGAACTCCCCAAATGTACAGCCACGAGCAGCTTTAATAACTCTGGGGCCTGTGCAGGGACTTAAACTCTCAGTTTTATTTTGCTATTTATAGTCACTTGTAAAATAAATAACACACTTGATTGGAGGCTGTTAAGTTGCCAAGGGCCTGGGAAGCCCGCTGGGGTGTGACCACTCTGGGCATTCTACAAAGAAGCTCCGTTGCTCTTCCTTCCCCCCTGGGTTTACAATACTCTTTCCATACAGTTGTGCTCACACCTGAGCCTGTTACTCCCTCCTGCAGCCTCTCTCAGAGCGGCTAACGCCTCCTGGCCTTCCTTCATCCCAGAGCCTCTGACAGGCATCTTCCATTGTCTTAGAATCATAGTATTTCAGAATCTAAAAAATCTTTCAAGGGATTATTAATGTCCAAGAACAGTCAGATTATAAATTGTGAGGAATGTGGAATTCCAAACTATCTGAAACTTTGGAATTAAGAGTAATAAAATCTCAAATGGTAAGAATATTAAGAAGCAAGGTGCTCAACTAGAGTCCAGGCCTCTGCCCTCCGCAGGGGTGCAGACAAGGCTGAACATACTAGCTAACTGGCGTGTGCGTGGGGGGCGGTGGGCGTGGGGAGTGGCCAGGTGTTGCTTGGCAGGAGGCAGGTGCACCCAGCAGAGGAGCGGGAATGGCAGAAGCAGCAGAGAGGAAAGGAAGGTGCTGCCTTCTTGGGGACCAAATGTGTTCATGAGGACATGAAAGATACCTATCAGGAATTTGGGGCCCTTGGGGGCAGGAGCCAGTGAAAATTTGAGTGATTACTATTGTATAACCTCATTAAACTCAAGTTATACTTAGAATTCTGGACTCTTATGGCTTTAGAATTTAGGACTCAAAGCCTTCTGTAATTTTAGACTACCAGATATTTATACTAGAATCTAGACCCTTAAAGATGTAGATTATCAGAATCTTAGAATCCTAGAATTCTGGGATGTTATTACTTGAAGGGTCTGGGAATGTATCTAGTTTGGTCTCTTTCCTAGTGGGATAGATTGGGGTCTGGGGAAAGTCCGGGCCAAAGGACCTGTGGAAGCGATTGCAGCTTTTACTGAGATTCACAACATCCAAAGCTCGAGCCGGACCTGGGCAGCCATGAGGGTGGAAAGCAGCAGCACGTGGTTACCATTAACCAGTCGATGCATAGACAGGTTGCGATTTAACACTTCTCAGTGCAGTCAACGTAAAATTAAAAGAGATGCCCAACCTAGTTCCTGCTTTATGTTGCGGAAGTGGAGGTCCAGAGGCAGAAAGTGATTCATCCAGTCTGGAGTAATCAGTTAGTGACAGATCAGATTTGGACACGGATCCATGGTGCTTGACTTCCAGCCAGCTATTTCCTTTCCACGGGTCTGCTTCTCCTGGACCGAGGTCACTCATTTCATCCTCTTGACAGCTTTATGGGACGCAGTTAGTATATCACTGGCCTGTTTGGTAAATGGAAATATAAAGGACGATGAAGAGAGGAAATGGATTGTGTGGTGAGAGCTCTAGACGAAATTCATAAGTTAATTCAAGGTAAGGCTGGGGGTTTAACCTTCTCTAGCCCAGTTCTGTTTTTTTTGTCCCAGACCAAGTCCTGCCCTTGATGGGCTGAACCTGGACCTTGGTCACAAACTGAGGCCTCAGCCTAGTTACAGACCAACCCTTGGCCTTGGCCAAAGATTGTGCCTTGACTTCAATGACAAAATAAGATAAAGCATTTACTTAATGAGAAAGTGAGAACACAGGCCCTGTTTTGTACTGAGAGGAATACAGGCCATTTTCTATAGGCATGCAGATCTTCCATACAGAAGGAAGATCGGCACAGAAGAAAACGTGTAGGGAAAATGTATAGGAGAACGGCAGTGGGATCTGGAGTCCCCAGGAGCAGAGCCTCCCCGTTCCATGAGGAGGTGGTTTCTGAGAAGAAGGCTTTTCCTGAGCACATTTCACATTTCTCTGCCTTGTAGATGGGAAGTGACTGATCTGATTGGTGAATGTGGGCAGAATTTCTGGGCATACGGAGCTGAGCTCTGCTCCTTCCTTTCTCTCCAGAGCTGTCTGCCCACAAGAAGCACACTGTCTACTGTTGCCCCTGGGGCTCGTCCTTGCAGGCAAGGGTGGCCCTGGTATAGTGCTCTTGCCTGGTGGTGTGAGTCTGTTTGCTCATGGGGATGATTTAGCAGTACTAACCCAGTCATGATAGGCTACATTTCGAATAAACGGCTCCCAAATTGCAGTAACAGTTTCTTGCTTACGTTTCTGACAGATGTGGGAAGGGTGCTCTGCTCCATGCAGTCACTCAGGACCCAAGGCTATTCCATTGTGTGGCTCTGGGGTCTTCTTGGGGCAGCGGTTCTCAGCCACGGATGATTTTGCCCCTTGGAGGCATTTGGAAATGTCTGAAAACATTTTGTTCATCACAACTGGGGAGTGGGAAATGACATTGGCATCTAGTAGGTAGAGACCAGAGATGCTGCTAAATCTCCTATAATGCACAGTACAACCTCCAGAGAAGAATTGTCTGGCCTAAAATGCCAGGAGTGCTGAGAAATTCTGTTCTAGGGCTTTCTTGGATCATTCAACCAGCAGATGGAGAAAAAGAGGGGCAGTAGAGAATTACATGCAGGAGAATGTTATGGGTCTTGCTGGGAGGTGATGTATAACACATTTTTCCACATTGCGCTGGCTGGAACTAAGTCGCATGACCATACCTAACAGGGAACAAGGCTGGGGAGTGTAGTCCAGTTGATGGTCCATGAGAAGAGGAAGCAGGTTTGCAGAGCTTTTTCCAGTCTGTGCCCCAAGACCCATCTGTCTCTACCTCTAACCTGTAAAGGTACTATTTTGGCCTCCATCTACATTCTCTTTTATTTCTTAAATCATTCAGATTCAATCAGTCATGGATTCAAATACTGACTGGGGAAAACAGCTTTCACGCTTTGGTCTTCTGTTTGCCAGCCTACAACGCAGAGTTAACAAAACTGACCTCACAGGGATTGTGGTGAGGGTTTCCCCTGCTCTGCCTTTACCTACACTCTGAAAGGGGAGCCCTCCTTCTTCCAACCAAA
Source organism: Indri indri (assembly GCA_004363605.1). Taxonomy (NCBI): domain Eukaryota; kingdom Metazoa; phylum Chordata; class Mammalia; order Primates; family Indriidae; genus Indri; species Indri indri. The sequence continues at coordinate 7,229 of RJWJ010021917.1, read as the reverse complement.
ATAAGACTCGATCCCAGAAAAGGAAATTTCATCCTGATCATCGCACTCAGTTCTCCAAGAGAAGAAAAGCAGCAAGTCTGAACGAAGTTTCCATAGCAGGGACTCCGAAATTTTCTCTGAAAATAAAAGTGGCTTCAGAAAAGGACCCTTGACTGAGAGGTGGGCACTCGACCTCTAATCCCAGTCCTGCCTCCCAGTGGTGTGTAGCCTTGGACGCATTCCCCCTCTGGATCTGAGGGCCCTTGTTACAAAGCAGGCGTGGTGACTTTTCTTCTAGCTCTAAGATTCAACGTGAGCTTATCTGTTGTTTGTATTTCCTCCTCTTGGTCCCTCTCCCCCACCAAGCTAACCTCTTTCTTGGCATCAGTATCCACTTAAAGAATGGGGTCTTGTTTGTAAGGGAAGGGCACAGTGGAGGTGAGTGGTTTAATGACCACCTCCTCTCCTGGGGAGCCCAGTTGGCAGAGCGAAGTCTTCAGGAGGTTGTCATAAATAACCTTTATCCTCACTTCCTCGGAAGGACGTCTGAGCAGTGATTGATGCCACCCATTTGGGCAAGGCTGGGAGCTCACTGGCAGGTTTGCTTGTAAAGTCTCTCATTCGCCCCAGCCTGGTCGGGAGCCTGTGTCTCCAACACTCTTGGGAGGCTTGCTTGAGGGTCTCAAAGATGGGGCAGAGGATTTCACGCCAGGTGAGACGTGAGAGGTCAATCTGTGGGGATGGAGAGTAAACAATAAACTCTAGATAATGGTTCAGAGAAAGAACTTTCTAGAGTTTCCTATGGGATCCTTACAAGGATTTGTTTCCCCCTCTTTTTCCCATCCCTCCCAGAATATCCAGAAATGGACTCAGCATACAGCAAGGCATCATTCAAACCTACTTAAATTGACATGATATATACATAATTTGAATATTTAAATATTCATATTTAAATATTTAAATATGAAAAATATTTAAATATTTAAATTGTTTTTGGTCAAGTCTAAGCAATCATGTGTTACAGATTATATTTGTAGTGGAAAAGCATTAGATATAAGAGTTTTCTGTGTCTTCCTGGTCAGCCACGCTGTATGCTGGAAGGAGGAGCGAAGGAGGGAGGAAGAATGTGGGGGAAGAGCCTGAGACAGAGCTCTGCTGACTTCAAGCTCTGGCTGACCCCACTCTTAATTCCCCCAAGAGAAAAGTCATTACAGATTTGTTGACTTAGCTCAATATGAAGCTTGAAGCTTTCTGGGCCCACGGCTGCGCCGACCCACTCCCCACTTAGACGCTTCCTCCTCCCCACAAGGCCCAAGCCAGTTAGCAAGACTCCTTTCCTCCAGCTCCGCCTCTCAGTTTTTCTAGCTGAGCAGGAGGTCACCCTGCTGCTGCTAACAATTGGGGTCAGATACCTCCTCCAGAGGTAAATAAACGTCCCAGCCACACCTAGTCTTCATGGCAGCTCTAAAGAACCCCGCCCTGTCTGCACAAGAAGATATTAATAGGTCAGGAGAGAGTCAGAAATTTGTCATCGTCGTCATGGGAAGGGGAGTGTGCACAGAGAGGATACTCCCTCCCCCCTGCTTCTCTCCTAACTTACTCTAAGTGGGAGAGGAGGTTCCAAGAGAGGGACTCTTAGGGACTGGGAGCACCAGCAGGAAGGGGGACAGCGAGAGGCTCCTTCCCCGGTTGGATGCCTGCTGAGGTGCTCAATCTGCAGGCCCATCCCAGACCCCATATTAGAACATGGCAGGCAAATGGGAAAGTTCCAGAAGAGGTTGGCCTCTCCCAAATCACTGGAATTTAAGAGCACACATGAACCAGAGATTGGCATTGCTGCTGCTGCTTTTTTGTTTGTTTGTTTTTAAAAAAAAAAAAACAACTTCATTGAGGTGTAATCAACATACTACACATATCTAAAGTGTACAATTTTATTAGTATTGACATATGTTTACGCTCCTGAAGCCATCACCACAATGAAGACTGTGAATAGACCCATCGTCCCCATGTTTCTTTTGTAAAATTTTCCGTGTGATTACTCTCCCATCCCACCCCCACCGCCCTTCCCAGGCAACCGCTGATCTTCTTTCGTTGTTATAGATTAGTTTGCATTCTCTAGAGTTTTCTATAAATAGAATCATGCAGTATATTACTCTTTTTTGCCTGACTTCTTTCACTTAGCAGATGTATTTTTGAGATTCATTCACATTGCTGCTGTTTCGCTAGTTCATTCCTTTGTTATTATGAGTAGCTTTCCATGGTATGTCTATTCAACAATGTATTGATCCACTCACCTGCTGATGGACCTTTGGGTTGTTTCTAGCTTGGGGCTACTACAAATAATGCTGCTATGATCATTCACGTACAAGTGTCTGCATGGACATATGTGCTTATAGATCTTTGGTCGGAATGGTTAGATTATACGGTAGCCGTGCATTTTAAGAAACTGCCAAACAGTTTTCTGAAGTGGTTCACCATTTTATGTTCCCATTAGCAGTGTATAAGAGTTCAGTTCCTCTGCATTCTTGCCGACACTTGGCATCATCAGTCTTTTTAATTGTAGACATTTTAATAAGTATGTAGTGGTTTCCCATTGTAGTTTCAAAATTATTAATGATGAAGAGCACCTTTTCAAGTGCTTATGTGCTATCCATATATATTCTTTGGTGTAATGTCTGGTCAAATATTTTGTCCATATTTTATTGGGTTACTTGTTTTCTTTTTATTGAATTTGAGAGTTCTTTATAGATTCTGGGTTCAAGTCCTTTATCAGACATCTGCTCTGCAAATATTTTCACCTAGTCTGCAGCTTGTCTTTTCCTTCCCTTAATAGTGTCTTTTGAAGTGCAGAAGTTTTAAATTTTCATAAAGTCCACTTTGTCAAAATATTCTTTTATGGATTGTACTTTGATGTTGAATCTGTGCAACTTTGTCTATCCTAAGATCACAAAGATTTTCTTCTAAAAAGTGTTATGAATTTATGATTTACATTCAGGTCTGTAACCGACTGTCAGTTAATTTGTTTATATATGGCATGAGTTATGAATTGAACTCCCTCCTTTTTTGTTTGATTTTTGCGCTTATGCATATCCAGTCGTTCTACCAATATTTGTTGAAAAGACTGTCCTTTCTCCCCTAAATTATCTTTACAACTTTGTCAAAAATCAGTTGTCCACATAGTATGTAGATCTATTTCTGAACTCAGTATTCTGTTCCATTGATCTATTTATCTATTTTGAGTCTAATGTCACACTTTTGATTATGGTCACTTTATCGTAAGTCTTGAAATCAGGTGGAGTTATTCCATCTACATTGTTCTTCAAAATTGTTTTTGTTATTCTAAGTCCTTTATATTGTCACATGAATTTTAGAATAAGCTTATCAATTTGTGCAAAAAGCCTGCTGGGATTTTGATGGGAATTGCATGAATCTCCGCATCAATTTGGGGAGATGTCTTAATCATGGTGAGTCTTCTGACCTGTGAACAAGGCACATCTCCACTTATTTAGATCTTTACTTTCTCTTGGTGATGGTTTGTAGTTCTCAGTGTATACATGGTTTTTATCTTTTGCTAGATTTACCCCTAATTGTTTAGCTTCTTGGTGGATACTGTTGTTCATATATTTTTAAAAAGTTATTTCTAGCATATAGAAATACGATTGACTTTTGTATATTGACCTTATTGTTCAACTTACGTATTAGCTCTAGTTGCTTTTTTGCACATCCCAATATTTTCTACCTAGATAGTCACATTGCCTGGGAATAAGAACGGCTTTTTTCATTGCTTTCCAACCTGGATTCCTTTTATTCTTTACTGCTTGCATGGGCTAAAACATCCAGAACGATGTTGAGAAAAAGTGGTGAAAATCGACATCCTTTTCTTATTCCTGAAATTAGAGGGAAAACATTTAGTTTTTACTGTTAAATAAAATGTTAGCTATAGATTTTTGGTTTTTGTAGATACTCCTTTTCAAATTGGGGAGCTCTCTTTTATTCCTAGTTTGTTAAGAATTTTTATCTGGATTGATTGGATTTTATAAGTATGTTGGATTTTGTTAAATGCATTTTCTTGCATCTACTGATGTGATCGTGTGGAGTTTTTTTGGTGTGTTAATATGGTGCGTTGCATTGATTTTTAAAACACTTTTAATTTTGGTAAAAAAAAGCCTCACAACATAAAATTTGCCACCCTAACCATTTTTAAGTGTGCAGTTTGTTAGTGTTAAGTATATTCACATTGTTTTGCAACAGATCTCCAGAACTGGCATTGATTTCTGCATGTTAAACTCACCCTCCATTCCTTGGAAAAACTTCACTTGGCCATGATTTATTATCCTTTTTATGTATTGGATTTGATTTGTTAAATTTTAATATGGATTTGATTTGCTAAAATTTTGTTTACAATTTTGCATCTATGTTTTTGAAAGATATTGGCTTGTAGTTTTCTTTTCTGGTAATGTCATTATCTGGTTTTAGTATCAGGGTAATGCTGGCATCAAATAATAAGTTGGGAAGCATTCCTCTTTCAATTTTCTGGAAAAGTTTGTGTAGAATTGGGATTGTTTCTCCCTTTAATGTTTGGTAGAATTCACTAGCGAGGAAACCAGAGTTTTCTTCTACTAGTGGGAAAGTTTTTTGACTACAAATTCTATTCCACTAATAGATACAAAGATATTAAGGTTATCTATTTCTTTTTGACCAAGCTTTGGTAGTTCGTGCCTTTTAAGGAATTGGTCCATTTCAGTTGAGTTGTCAAATTTGTAGGTTTAAAGTTGCTCATAATATTCTCATTACTTTTTAATATTTGTGAAATCCGTGGGTATGTCACCTGTCTCATTCTTAATTTTGCAATTTGTATCTTATTTCTTTTTTTCCTGATCAACCTGGCTAGATATTGATCAATTTTAGTGATCTTAAAAATCAGCTCTTGGTTTCATTGATTTTTTTCTACCGTACTATTTTCTACTTCATGAATTTCTGTAACAAACTTTATTTTATTTCCTATTATTTTGTGTCTAATTTGCTCTTTTTTTTATTGCTATGTCTTCAAGTTAACCGATCTTTTCTTCTGCCATGTTTAATATACCCTTCATCCTATTCAGAGTATTTTTCTTCTAAGACATTGTAGTTTTCATCTCTAGGTTTTATTTGAGTCTTTTTGAAATCTTCCATGTCTCTACTTAACTTTTGAACATACAGAATACAGTTATAACAATTATTTTGACATCTGAGCCTGTTAATTTTAAAGCTGTCTCAGTTCTCGGACTATTTTGATGGATTGATTATTCTCCCTGTGTTTTCTTGTGCCTTTGCTTGCCTGGTAATCTTTGATTAGGTGCCAGAAATTGTGACTTTTACCTCAATGGGTGGTGAATCTTCTTTATGCCTATAAATCTTCTGGAGCTTTGTTCTGGGATGTATTAAGTTAGTTTGAAACAGTTTGATCTTCTTGAGTCTTGCTTTTATGACTTGTTTGGCATATCTGAGTAGTCTGGGGCTAATTATTCCCCACTACTGAGCGAGACCTTCTTGAGTTCTCCACCCAGTGCTCATGAATTATGATTTCTTTCAGCTGGCTGGGGAAGAAGCAATATCCTAAGCCCTGTGTGAGCACCAGACAATGTTCTCTAATCTTTTCAAGTTATTTTTTCCCTCATCAAGTGTTTTCTTACATGCACGTGCTAATAAGTAGTCTGCTGAATATCAGAGGGGGGCCTCTGCAGGTCTTTGGGGTTCTGTCTCTACATGGCTATTTCCTTTTATTACTCTGTCCATGAACTATAGCCCATGTGGTCTCCCCAGCTCCCAGCTTGACTGCCTCCGTTCAAGGATCCTACTGGGCTCCACTCCGATTTCTCTCCCTTGCTCCAAGCCTGGGAACTCTCTGACAGCAGCAAGCTGAGGCAGTCTTGGGGTTTACCTGCTTGTTTCTTATCACTATCCTTTGTTGTCTTATGTCCAGTGTCTTGAAATTGCTGTTTCTGACATTTTGTGTTTATGGCTTTTTGTTTCAGGAAGGAGGGTAAATCCAGTCCCTGTAACTTCATTTTGGTCAAAAGTGCAAACCTCCTGGCATCCACTTCTTACCGCGGATTTCTGATATCTGGGAGCTTGGTGGAGCAACCTGCTTCTGAAGGGAGAGAGGCACTCTAGTGAATTTTTCCAGGGAAGGAGACATTGTTCTGTTCTGTGTCCACCTCACCAACTTCCTTTCAGCCCTTGGAGAGTGCAGAAGAAGACCTCCATGTTCATCAGGGCTCCACTATAAGGAAAGAACAGAAAGTAGAGGAGAAGATGGAAGCCCTGATGGGTGTGGGCCTGATGGGGGCACATCCAGCCAGAGGGGAAGCTGGGAGCACAGACCACTACTAGGACAGATGGAGACAGAGCTTCCCCTCTGTGGGGTCCTCAGTGATGGAGGGGACTGGCATAAAGATGAACATTTGCCTCCAAAAACATATAACTCTGTATGCCACTTTCTCTAATAAGAGACCAACATGTTGGCAGAGGCCACCTGCAACAGAGGGAAGCAGATCACACCAGGGGAGGGGCCTCTTTCCACAATGACAAGGAGCTACTTATTTAGGGTGACCTCCGCTCTCTCTCCTGATTCCCTTTCTTCTCTTAACATGAGAGGCAGTAGACAGAAAAGAAAGGAGGAAGAGGAAAAGTCAAGACCATACCCACTTTTGTAACGTGAGGTACAAGTCTGGCCAACATTGCAGCAAGGAGAAGAGATGCTGCTGAAATTAGATATGAGACTGCAGTGGCGAACTGGATGGGACGGGACTCTCAGGAACTGATATTGACAGGAAAACAACGGGATCTGCCTGGAGGTGTCATTAGGAGATGAGTCTGAGATAGAACAGGTCCTGGTTAACTGCAGTGGCTGCAGGACATAAATTGAACTATTTACTCTTATACCCCAGCACACTGAGGCTTCTCAGTGAACTGGTTATATCCGACCTGCTAACAACAGCTTGAGACAGGCCCTGTGCTGAGTGCTGTACATCCACTATCTCATTTGCTCTTCACGACCTATAAGATATGTACTAATTTGTAATATTTCCCCCATTTTAGGTGAGGGAAACTGAGGTACTGTCGATTTGCCTAAACATAGAGTATAGAAATTTCACGTGTCTCTCCAGTTCACAGAAAACCCCATTCTCTTTAAATCCTTTCCTCTTACTCTTGCTTATGTAAACATTTTTTCTGTGTTCAGAGTGTTTTCCATTTCCCTAAGCTATTTT